>JAQGAU010000425.1:0-28308 GCA_034698045.1 Paramacrobiotus richtersi
GATCGCGGCGCTTCCGTTCCAGGGCATTGTGCACAGCTCGCTTTTCCGCCGAGGTAACTTTGGATGGCGAGGAAGCTGCGTTCACAGCTGCCATCATCAAACAAACAGAAATCTCACATTGCCAATGGAACGAACTATGCAATCGAGCACGGACTGGTACCAGCAAAAGAACGAAGCTGCACAGAAAAATTTCTATTTCGAATTTCGCACTGTACACTGTACAGTAGTGTGCTGTGTGAGTAGTGTGCAGTTGCCAGTGTGTACCAATTGGCTTACCATGAGGCATGAGTCCATGACTGACGCTCGATCGGCAACGGTTCTGCTTTGTATTTTGTACTTCTAACTTCCGATATGAAATTAATAAAAATAAAATAAACGATAAACAGTAAAAAATCACAGATGATAAATCTCAGAAGTGTGAACGTTTTGGTTTTCGTTTTCGTAACCGTTATTTATCTGGCATAATTGGTTTATTATTACTTTTCCTTATTCAGAGATCCACGCAGAACCATCACATTTTGATTCGTACGGATTCTGTTTATCCATCGTCACCAAAATGGCTATGCCTGACAAAAACGAGATCGTTCTAGATGAGCCGCCGTCGGAGACTATATCATCCGTCAGATTTTGCCCCTCATCATCCAATGGCCGGTTACTTATGGTGGGAAGTTGGGACTCCACGGTGCGAGTGTACGATACGGAGCTGAATCGCAAACGACACCAGTTCGATGTTGGCGAACCCATCTTGGACTGCTGCTTCTCGGTACGAAAGTTCCTTTCTCCGTGTATAAATCTGCCAAAATTAGGCTGGAAATCAAGAGTTTCTGACATTTATGCGTTTTCTGTCTGCTTAGGATGCCACCCATGCATTTTGCGGGGGTTTGGATAACAACATCAAGATGTGCGATCTCAACAGTGGAAAGCATTTTGCAGTGGGTACCCACGATGACTCGGTACGCTGCGTCCATCTGAATACTTCACGGAATATCATGACGACGGGCAGCTGGGATAGAACTGTCAAAACGTGGGATCCGCGCTCCAAATCCGTTACGGTTCTTCCGCAGCCAGATAAGGTAGATTTCTTGAAATCTGCGATTTTGGCTAACATTTTCGTGTTTAATTAGCAGTTAATTTGCCTCAAATGGTTTATTATTGAGTTATTAAGCTGTAGGGACAATGTGCGAAGATCTAGTATTTTTTCCTCCTTTTTAAAGGTTTTTTGAGCATAAAATTGCGGATTTTGTGAGATTTGTAACCATCGTTTACGTAAAGATTGTTTACACGTTTTGCAGGTGTATTCCCTAACAAGCGTCAAAGATATGCTGATCGTTGGCACGAAAGAGCGGAAAATTCACATTTGGGATCTACGCAACACGGCTGAGCCAATTCAGAAACGGGAATCCAGTCTGAAATACCAAATACGTTCTATGGCGGGATTGACGATTGATGAATGTTTCGCGGTGGCTTCCATTGAAGGTTGGTGTTGTTCGCAGCATGTGGACATGCCAGTTTGCACAGGATGATAAATATTGAGTTTTCGTGGCACCATAGTTTTTAATGAACATTCTTCTAGAAAACAAATCGAACCGTTATAAAAACAGTCCGTAATTATAGACCATAATATTATTATGAATTTATTATTTCAAAAAGACAAATTATTTTAGTGCCAGCTTCGTTGTATATTACACTCCCAAGAAAGTTTGAAGTTTAGTACAAATTCATATACATTTTGTGGATTCAGTGACATTTTTCTCGTCTGCTGCGATGCTATACGTACCGCACCGGAAGTGGTCTTGTAATTGCATAAAAAATTCAAAAAATGTTCTTCTGCAACTGATGATTGGGTAACCGATATTCCGGTATGATTATCCGTTGTTATTTCGCAGGTCGTGTCGCCGTCGAGTACATCGACACCGATCCGGAAGTGCAGAAAAAGAAGTACGCCTTCAAGTGTCACCGCGCCAAGGAGGGCAACATGGAGATGATCTACCCCGTCAGCGCCCTGGCCGTCCACCCGGTCTTCGGTACCATGGCCTCGGGCGGGTCGGACGGTGTGGTCAATGTGTGGGATGTGGCACACAAAAAGCGCATGAGCCAATTCCGTCGCCAACAGACCTCCATCAGCTCCCTGGATTTCAGCAAGGACGGCAAGGTCCTGGCTATGGGCGTGTCCTATCTGTTTGAACGCGATGATCAGCCCACGAAACCCTGCGTGGATCATGTGGTGGTCAGGAATGTGGCCGAGAGTGAAGTGCGGCCCAAGTGAGGGGATGACGCATTCCGGGGAGTGTTGTTTTGTTATGGGGGTTGCGCTGTCTTTTGCAGTTCTGTATTTTTTATTTAGTACAGGAATATTTGGTGTTTTACCGTGTTTATATCGGTCGATAGTTTTACTGGGGTTTTCGTATCCTTCAAGTGTTGATTGTCGCATGAGAACAGCCAAATTTAATAATACCGGGTAATACGTATTAGAAACATTAAAACACGTACGCAGTCGCTTAACTTGTGGAGTACGGTTACGTGGAGTTTTTTCACTTTGTTGCCTGTTTTGTTACACCATCGTTCCCTAGTGTAATCGAATCGGCATGTTGTTGATTTTACAGAAGTATGTATGTATTCTTATATTGTTGATTAGTCCAAGTTTAGATTGGACGCCGCCTGAATGATGTTTTGGATAATAAGAGAGCATGTTTTTTTTCTTTCAGAATATTAGTATTTTGTTGCAGAAAGGGAACGCTCTATGCGTTCGCGGGACTTTTAGTGATGATGTGTAATTAGCTGATTGTTATTATTGTGTTGATCGTGAGAAAAAAAATCACTAGTTTAGGTTTGGAAATGCACTTTATTGCACCTGTTCGGAATTTCGCCGTTGCAAGTGTACGTTTCTTGAAATCGTAGTCATGAGGAGCTCGGCACGCCACTAGTTGATGACTCATTCCAAGTTCCGTCAACCGTTGGCACGCAGCACAAAAGCATAGTCCATTGCCCAACCGACCAAGACTGCTGCGCTGCAGAAATGTGGATTTCTCATTTAAGCCAGAAATTTCTGTCCGCCTGTGAGATCTTTTAGTTTTGATTTTTAAATTGGCAAACTGGGAAGCCATTCATCCTTGCTGATAGTAGTACTGGGTCAGATTCGTACTAGATTGCGATCCTGCAAGGACTCGTCACCTGATTTTGACGCTTATTTTATCCCGATTCCTGTCAAAAATGGACGTCAGCACTCCCAAGAGTTCCAACATCACTAACGTGACGCAGTCTACGGTAAGCGTTTAGATTCAACCCGAGAACAGTCTGGAAGATTCGCCTTGTGTGTGTGGATTGCAGATGCTGGCCTCGGGACCAAAAGCGTGGTCGATGGGAGAGCTGTTCCAGTATTTTGGGGAGTTGTTGCACGGGATCATCCAGTATTTCGCTACCTACCCCGTGGCGGCTTTCCTTCTTCTGTACCTCGTCACTGTGATGGGGTTCATTGCTGCGATTACGGTTCTTTGTCGACGTTTCAGGTTGGTGAGAAATTCTGATTGGAATTTGTGATGTTTTTTGAATGATTTTAATTTTGCTGATCAGATGATTAATTAGGTTTTTTATCAGTTTTATTTTACAACATATTTATCTAACTTTTCCTAAAATACAAATGTAGACGTAGCAATACAAGTACACAGTGAAAATTAGCAAAATAGCGAAGTAGAAAAAAGTATATTTTTTTTATCGTCATCCAGTCACTGAAACGGAATCGTACAGTACTCTGTACGGTTTGGGAATTGTGCAAGTAATTCGCGTGTACTTGACAAGAAATTTTCTGATTGTCAGGTTGACAGTTTCATGATCATAGGCGTGGTTTCATTTTCTTGCATTTGCATCTGCCATTGTCTAATTTTTGCATTTGTAACTTTGTTCTACAATTACGTGTTCTAATTTTTTTACGAATTATTTTTATATTTCTTGCTTAATTTTTCCTTCTACAAATAAAAAATGTGAAAGTATGATGACAAACAATGTGTGAAAATTATCCTCTAAAAAGTAACAGGAAATCTGGTCGTTTGCACGCATTCACATCAGTATTTTTTGCATAGTGCGTACCACCGGAAGTTCGCCGGCCTCCAGGACTCGGACATCCTGTTGGCCCGGGAGATCCGCAATCTGACGGGGATGCGCGAGGAGATCGACTCGGGACGGATCACGGGGGCCAAGCGGATCCAGTACAACTTCAGCTTCATCTGGGAACTGGTCGACGCCGTCCACTCCACCGTCAACACCGGGAATCGCTCCGTCCGCTTCCTGGACAACACCCTTTCGGACAGTGACATTAGTCTGACCATGCCACCCGTGCCCGTCACCCCCGTTACTAAGAAGTCCTTTGGCCGGATTCGGGATTCCATTGGGCTGGCGCGCCATCGTCTGACCGGACCGAAGAGCGCGCCGCCCTCCTGAGTGTGGGGGGTGTGGCCATGGACAGTGATTGGTTTCGTATGGCGGACCGAAGAGCGCGCCGCCCTTTCGAGTATCTGGGGGTGTGGCCATGGACAGTGATTGGTTGTTATTGAATCTGTTTTTTTGTATGGAGAATTTGTTCCGGCTGGTAATTTTTTGTAGCATTTGTCACGAACATGTACAGTGTGTAGTAATATTGGTGGTTGCGTATGTACCAGCGATCCATCTTCTTTTTTAGTTGTTTTATAGATTGTTTGTACTCGGTATATGAGGTCTGAAATTTTTTAAATGGAATTATAAGATGAAAAATTCCTTGTTGTATCATGACGAGCGATTGTGTCTGCTCTTCGTTTGCAGTACGTAAAAAGACTAATAATTAATAGCGCTGGTCTGTTTTAAAATTTACAAACGTGGCATAGCATATAAATCACAAAGAAACAAGGAAAAACTGGAATAAATTCCTCTAACCGGAAACGGTCGGCTTTTTACTGGGTAGATTACACCCGCGGGGGGTTAGCAATGAGACAGACTAGCAGCTGTGATCTGGTGATACGAAGGGAACTCAAACTGCATTTGCAGGTTGCTTGATTTGTTTATACTTTTCGATAGTGTTTCAGGACTGTTCGCTGAAGTACTGACACGTATGGAAGTGATTTTACCACACAGGGCTTAATTTTGATCCTGTTCGCACTGCTATCTCTTGTCCCACGATGCCCCCATTACCATCCACAATGAAAGCCTCGATGCTGACGTCCCTCTTCCTACGACGATCCCTGCACACCACTTCCGCACGGTACATGCAATACCGACTTCTTACTCGCAAGAAGTCCTACAAAATCTGTTTTCCATCGTTTTGCACAGGTTGGGCAACCCTGTTTGGGTACCTGATCCCAAATTCCTGGAGAAATTCAAGGGACCCGTGCTGGTGCCCGAGGATGCCCCTCCGCTGATTAATCGGATGGAAATCTTCCTGAACAACAGTAAGATTGATGCAGAAATTGCATTTGGGTAGGGGGATGTAAGGGATAGTGGTTTGCAGCCAAGGATCTTCCGGTGGAGAAGAAAGTCAGGAATATGACCATCAATTTTGGTCCGCAGCATCCCGCTGCACACGGTGTGCTGCGGCTGGTTTTGGAGCTGGATGGAGAGGTAAAACGTTGCAGAAATGTACAAGAATAGTAGAAATATCTTTTTTTTATGGTTTTTATCATTTGGATGTTGGTTTTGAAGGAAGATGAGAGTATCTGAGTCGATCGAGCCGTGCTGACGAAAATTCAGATTTTTGACTAAACTTTCATTGGATTTTCCTATTTGCAGCAGTAAATGGTGTTAATTTTGATCAAGTACATTTGCAACATTGTTTTTAACCAGTTTAGAGCAGGAAAAAGCCGAAAACCTGATTAAACCGCGTTGATAAAATGTGTTCCGCTAAATAAGGCGAAATCAATGTTTTTACGCGATTTTCAAGAAATTCTCTTTTCCAGACGGTTGTTCGAGCTGATCCGCACATTGGACTGCTTCATCGTGGCACGGAGAAGTTGATCGAATACAAAACCTACATGCAGGCGCTGCCGTACATGGATCGTCTGGATTATGTGTCCATGATGATCAATGAGCAGTGTTTCTCGTTGGCCATTGAAAAACTGCTAAACATCGATGTTCCCATTCGTGCGAAATGGATTAGAGGTGAGTTGGTATTTTGGCACATGACGCTAAGGTTAAAGAGAGGAATTATGATGCCTGTTTTTCCTAGTTTTATTTGGAGAAATTACCCGAATTTTAAATCACATTATGGGTGTGACGACGCATGCCCTGGATGTGGGAGCCATGACGCCGTTTTTCTGGCTTTTTGAGGAGCGAGAAAAGGTAGGTATTTTCCATAAATTGGCCAATTGATCTAAATGACAGCTGCCTTATAAATATTGCTACAGGACGGCGTAGATTTTCGTGTAGTAATTTTGTCGTTTTAAATGAGCTGTATGGTAAGAATACGATTCATAACAGTGATTGTGCATGCATGAGAAATCGTAGTGCAGTGGCAATTCATGCAAATCGCTAACTGCTGTAGCCATAAATTGGGTAGAATTGGTGACCATAGAAGTGTAGAAAGTAGAAACTGCTTTTTTATCACAGCTGACTGTGAGAAACGTATGCAATTCTATCATGGACAGTATTTTTAGAAAAACCTTGATTTGTTTTTGCCGTTTCTTCCACAATTTGTGTGTGAATGCGTTGACAATGTTGTGTTGTTTTTGATTGTAGTTATGTGAGTTTTACGAGAGAGTATCCGGTGCCCGTATGCACGCCAACTACGTCCGTCCCGGTGGAGTGCAGTACGATCTGCCGCTGGGATTGATGGATGATATCTACGACTGGGCCATCAAGTTTAATCAGCGCTTGGATGAGCTGGAAGATGTTTTGACGAATAATCGTATCTGGAAGGCCCGCACGGTCGGTATTGGGACGGTGTCGGCGGAAGATGCCCTGGCACTGGGCATGAGGTGAGTGCGCTGGTTCGGAACTGTAATTAAATGATTTTTGTAATGGTATATTTAAATGGAGAGCCGAATTGAGCAGCTTGAATTGAATCCAAAAGGTTCTCTGATGGACCAATTTTTACACGTATTGATACTTACTGTCTTCATTTTTATGACAATAAAAATTATACGTATCGGTTCCGAAATATTTTAAATGAATCAAATGAAAAAGCAAAAAACGAATGAAAAATCTCGAAAAATTTCAAGTGAATTTTAAATTAAATTTCAAATGAAAAATTTCAGTAAAAAATCACGGCAAAAAAAGCAAAAAAAACTAGCATACCAGAAATCAGCTTAATTACGAAATGGCGGGTATTCTCTCTAATCCTGCTCGAGCTGAGCTGCTTGGAAGCCACGACACTACGATATCTCCGATAAGTTGCTGTTATGGCATTAATCATTGATATAAACATGCATGGAACTGAGTGGAAATGCTTCCGAATTCGAAACTAAATATATCGGTTATATAAATGAAATTTAACACTACAAAGCAATAACGATGGCCCATGGCGTGTAGATATTGAAAATTGCGCAATTATGGGTTATTGTGTGAGTCGAAATGGACTGACGGGCATAATTGTCCTGAATATAATTCTTTGCGTCTTCCTTTAATATTTGACTTTTATTTGTGTTGGTTATTTCACGTACGCATGTATCTTCGTAATTTTTGCAGTGGTGTGATGCTACGGGGTTCGGGGATCAAATGGGATCTACGTAAAGTGCAGCCGTACGATGCGTATGACCTTGTGGAGTTTGATGTGCCCATCGGTTCCCACGGGGATTGCTATGATCGCTACTTGTGCCGGGTGGAGGAAATGAGGCAATCGCTGAAAATTATCCATCAGTGCCTGAATAAGATGCCACCGGGGGAGATTAAAGTGGATGATAATAAGATTGTCCCGCCTTCCCGCAAAGAAATGAAGGTACGTATAATTGCATTTGTGATTAACAATTGTAAGTTTCATCAACTGTTAGATTTCGAAACCATTGGAGAAAAAAACAAATTGGAAAACACTGAACGAAGCAGCAGATAGTAAAGTAAAAAAAGTACGTTTTTTTCTTCATTACGTTTTTTCGAAGGGCTTTGATCTGCGGAACGGTCATGATCGCTCTAAGCCGTTATACTACGATGTAACCATGTAGGTTACCATATTGTCGAAGTATATTGGTGACAATACTAGCATCCTGGATAGCGCTAGAAAAGTCCAGAAAAAATGTACAATCAATAAAAGTATGCTTCGAAACAACGTAGAAATTGTGTAAGCAAACTCGTACAACAAAAAATGACCAAGCAACAAATTTCCAAAATCGTACTGGGGACCGCTTGAATGATGTTTTGGATAATAAAAGAGCGTGTTGGTTCTTTCAGAGTATTAGTAGTATGTTGCAGAAAGTTAACGCTCTCTGTGTTCGCGGCACTTTGGGTGATGATGAGTAATTTGCTGATTATTGTTTATTAGCACTAATTGCATCGATAATGAAAGATTCGTGTTGAAAAAGAAAAAATTTAATTTAAAATCCAAAAACAGTTCGTATTATCAGTCAGTTACGAAGATATTCTCCCACGTACAGGAGTCGATGGAGGCGCTGATCCACCACTTCAAACTCTACACCGAGGGCTTCCAAGTGCCCCCCGGATCGACATACACCGCGGTGGAGGCGCCCAAGGGGGAGTTTGGTGTGTACCTCGTTTCGGACGGCAGTAGTCGACCCTACCGTTGTAAAATCAAAGCGCCCGGCTTCGCCCATCTCGCCGCGCTGGACCACATTGGGCAGCAGCATATGTTGGCGGATATTGTCGCCATCATCGGCACCCTGGATATTGTGTTTGGGGAGGTGGATCGATGAGTGGATTGTGTGCGTGTACAAGTGTATAGATTAGTGATTTATTGTGTTTTTCACCTATGTTAGAAAAATGCTCCGGGAGATAATTAGTGATCGGTTATGTGTGTAATTGGTCTCCTGGAGGGAAATGTTGAAAAAAAGTTGACGGTTGATGATAAAAGTTGTAATGTCTTGTGAGATGTTTGACTTCCGTCTTGCTGATGGTTATTGTGAAGTGCTGTAGAGAAAAACCTGGTAGAAAGTGAAAATTGTAGCATAACAAGATGCGATCGCTCTTGCTGACGGTTTCCGTTTTGTTGGTGATTCGTTCGGGGTTTATTGTACTGGGACAAAATGACATTCAACCCGGGAATAATGGGTTTAATAAATCGGTCGCGTGGGGACAGTTTTTTCAAAAGTTTCCCGAGATGTGGAATGCGGTGACGAATGCAATCAAGCAGGTGGGAATTGTCACTGCATGTTGTAATTTTATTTTTTTCTGTTATTTTTTTTTCAGTCTACGATAAATGGTAGGTAGAGTACTATGTAGAAACAGAAACGGGAGAATATCTGTCTAAACTCGTGAAGTAATATTTAAAACAAAATACGCTAACCAGCATTAAAACAGCAGTATTTTTTTCAAAAGCAAATTATATATCGTTTCTGACTTTCTTCGAATTGGTGTCATATACTTATTCTGTAAATCAATAACTATTATAATTACATATTATTACATAATACACTTATTATTACAATTATGTTATTAAAATTAGTTCATCCATAAAACTAATACAAAGAATAATAGAAATAAAATTAAATATTGTAATTATTTATTCTGTTTTTATTTATTTATTTGCGAAATGACGACTGCAAGATATAATCATATATTATAGGTATATGGAGTGCAAATATGAATTGAGGAGAATTTGTAGATTAAATTTAATTTGTTTTCTTGCTGATTATACACCCGCTACTCGTAGATACTCGTGTATGTCCTTACAGGCATCGGTGTCGGATATGAATTTCTACCAGCGGCAGACGCTAAACATTTTCCGCAGCGGCTTTACTGACCTGCGTAGTGACCTAACGGAGAGTACACCCGGCTACGGTACCTACCAGTGGGAAGTGCGGAAAGCGCTACTGGATCTGGGTCTACCAGGTACAACCGGTCCGGCTGTGGAGGATGTCGTCACCGGGATTGTGCAGTATCCGCTGCAAACGCCGTTTGCCCTCTTCCAGAATACCGGGGTGTCGGAACGGGACGGAGCCGCGTGGCCGGTGGGGTAAGTGGACGGCTGGTATATTGCCGGGGTTAGAAATCATAAGAGAGTTTAGTACAGGTATTGGTAATATAGGAGATTTGAGTATATATTCAGCTGACTGGAGTAACTTTTTTATTTGATCGGATTTTGTTACTGTGATTGTTATTGCTTTTGAGACAAGTCATAAAATCTATATTCAAGGAGTTTGATCTAGCTTGATGTCTACATAGGCGATAACATTTATATTTGATTATATTTATATTTATATACATTTATATTTGATTGTATTTGATTATATTTTATTTAAGTTATTTTTGATTGGTTTTCTATTTGAATAACATACACACTATTATTGTTTGATCGCTGAAACCGATCAATTAACATACTGCATATACAGTGATATTCGTGCATTTGTGGCGCGTTAGCAGACAAGTTCGCATATGGAAAAGGTTCGCCGGAAGTACTCAGCTTCAAACAAATAATATGCCTTTTACTCATTAAAACCGATAGCGACCATGAGCTGAATATCCGCATGCTATGTTTACAGTCGATTACGTAAATTCTGCCAACAATTGAACCGTAAAAAATTAATATTTTTATTAGCTTAAATTGAAAAATAAATTGTTACCGTTGTAGCAAATACTTTGTAAATTGTTTTCCTGCATGTCTGTGTTTTCCGCTGCTTGTGCTGCGTCATTGGATTCGGCTTGTGATAAAGGTTGTTGTTTAGGCCGAATGCTTGTTTGGCGCGTAAGACAACATTTGTGGATGCAGCTCGCGTGAATCCTATAAAAAACGTTACGTACTGCACTAGCAGTCGGGATGATGCCATGATGAAAGTTGTATGCTGGTAAGTATATTGAAATCTGACACTCCTTTATCTTTGCAAAAGAAAAATACTTTCCATGTACATACCGTAGATGTGCAATATTGTGTGTTTTTTGGAGTAGATAAAAAGTAAACCAGTGTGCATTTATGCGTATTATGAAATACATCCGTTCTCAGACCGCGGCTAGCTGTTTGTTTCATCGAGCCAGTTGCTCTTCGAGCCGTTATACTACGACGTTATATACACGCTACAGAGTACGAGTGAACAGAACAGCTATAAAGAATAATAAATGATGATCATTTTATTAAGTAACTACCATATGTACATGGAATTAAATCAGGCACAGGAGATCATCATCTTCGAAACTACGCTTTCGCATGTTTTGTCATTAATAAAACACGGATGTTTAATATCAATGCATAGGTAATTTTATATGATTTGGTCATGCTCTCAAATACGATAAAAAATGTTTTGGTTATTTTGGACCATATCTCTAGAAAAAGGGTAAAAATACTATGGAAAATTTCACCACTATCGAAATTAATTGGCCTTATTAGTCGATGTGCTTGTCGGCGTTATTCTACCTATATATGATGCCACTGCACTACGATTGTATCATAAGTAAGTATAAGGCGGAATATATGCCCAATTCGGCAACGCTGCTGTTTCTGGTTACACTAAATGGTCTCATTGTTTTAATCTGAACATTCTCTCTTTTCATATAATGCATTGATTTAAATCTGTTCTCCAGGTTGCCGATATTGGAAAACAAGGATGAGGGCCCGGCCATTCGGGGGACAAACTACACGACGGTATATTCGTGTTGTCCTGGATTCGAGCTACCGGCACAGCCCACCGCATTTCCGCCGACGCGTTTCACTAGTGTCCTAGATGTTCTCATGTTCCTAGATAAACCCGCGACGCGTGACGATCGGGTCTGTCAAGAAATTCAGAAAATTGCTTGAGTCGCAATAAAATTTACCGAAATGACGAAATCTGAATCTCTTTTATGAACGTGCGCGCTAAATTACCATCCAATAAACAGTAAACACTTGCTAATACTGTCCTTGTCGTGTGCAGTGTAATACAAAATGAAATGCTATAACTGTATACAAATTCCTAGGAACATCTGTTCTGCAGGATAGATAAGTAAGTTAATACTACAGTAACGTAAAATCATGGAAGAAATTTTTCGTGGCGAATCGCCCGTGTTTGTCAATTGACATGAACGGCTTGTCAAAATGGGCGCCCTGCCCATACAGCCTGCCATTTGCACCCGGGTCTCTAGTCGCGGCCTCGCTGCCCAGAATTTTGTCATTTTTGTGCAGTGTTCGGTAAAAATGCCAGAGGAACACAGTAACTGTTACTGTGTTCCTCTGGCATTTTTTTGCAGAATCAGGGGCCGTGATTCTGCATCTGATCTGGGCGCTGTCGCCAAGTGTTTTTAAATTTTAAATTTATTGTTTTATCGATCCCGTTTGTCAGCCTACGTACGACGCTGGAATCGCTGCAAATCGGACGACAGCATGTGCGCTGCCATAATCTGAATACTTTGCTTGTTACGTGAAACTTGTCCATTTTTCTTTGTGCGGATTGATTCTCTAGCTCGATGATTGTTTGCGGTATTTATTTGCGACTTGTTGTTACTGGAAATCCCGCGTATTTTCTGTGTGTACCGTGAGACTTGACTGTCGGGATCGAGAATCAGGGACGTGCAGTGCTACGTCGAAGTCAAGAAGCTCGTGCAAGCTGGTTTGTGAGTCGTGATCGTTCGGGACGATTTACTCTGTATCTGTTATTATCATTTTAACAGAATAATACGATAAATATCTTGTTAATTATTGTTGCTTGACACAGAACGTTGTAAAACAATAACAATGTCATCCACATCCTCGCAAAGTATCTCCTCGGCCGAGCAAGAAATGCGCATCGCCTTCGTCGACTCGGAGGACGAGGAGGATTTCGACGTCATGCCACGGCCCCTGCCGATGCACTGGGACGATGAGGATGATCCCCGCCACCGTGTTGTTCAACCGCGGCGCGGTGACGAGTCGCTGGATGAACTGATCGACGCGCTACCGAAGACGCATCGCGTGAAAACCCTGCATATCGCCAAAATGAAGAACAACCAGGCCAGGATGGAGCGACGGGACATTCCGGTGGCGTTTGTCCACAATACCATTGTTCCCCCGGGCTATGAAGTGAGTGGGATTTTTTGTAGATTTTTCGATGTTTTTACTGTGATTTACATTTCGCGGTGAAAATTTCGTTCCAGCCTACGGTAGTTAAATTCGATAATAATATTGGCTAAAACTTAAAAGAAAACAATAATAAATAGTTTTACTGATTTTTATTACTAAAGTAAAAAATTCCTTACTGATTTTTTATTGAGTATTTCTGTTTTATTTTTGATAAGTTTTGTGCTTTGCATTTTCATGTACTAAAATGTGTTTAAAAACAGTGATTTCTTGTTAGGACATTGCATCCGTTTTGGGGATTCTGTTTTAACTTTGAACAGTAAATTATTACTTACTACATTTAATATTACCGGTAATTTTACCTGCTGACTGCTGTAAATACGTTCGTTTATTGTTTTCACCATTATTAGTAAACTACCACACATTAAGCATCGTTAAATTAAATATGAATATTAATATCAAATTGTCAATTAATTAACTAATTAATAGTTAATTTTTTTGCGAGGGGGCCCTGTTTTAATTTTCAACAGTAAATTATGACAGATTTTATACATTTAATATTAGCGGTACTTTTACCTTTTGACTGCGGTAAATATGTTCATTTATCGTTTTCCACATTAATTAATAAACTACAACACATTCAACATCGTTAAAATTGAATATCAAATTGTCAGTTAATTATACCTTGTTGTTTAATTGTTGTGGTGTGTTTTATTGACAAATCACCGATTTATATGAAATTCTTTTTTGTAGCCATTGAAGCGCAGTCCCATCACTTTCGACCACTACCTGGCCAGCCGTGAGAATCGCTACGTAATGGACAAGAAATTGGAAATGTACAAGCAGCAAGGCGAGTTGGCGCGATTGCAGCATCTGACACTGAACGCTACCGGAAAGAGCAGTGCTCAGTAACTGTGTTGCCCGTAGTCGTTGTGTGTAATTTTTTTTTAATTGTTTACAAATGTACACTCGTTTTTCTCAGTATTGAACTTTTGTCTTTTCGGCAAATTTATGTGATTTTGCAGAATTTTTAGCTTTTAATTTATATGTGTAATATATTGTGCATTTGTGTGGATTTTTTTTTGATGCGGATATGTTGTTTATGCCTCGCTTGTCCAGGAAATGTGCATTGTTAATGGCTGAGGATTTTCTGGTTTGAAACATGTTTGTGAAGAAAGCAGGCAAAACAAATAAAGATGTTAAAAATGGAGATTTTTTTTAATGTAATGCTGACGGGGAAAAAATATTTTACTAATTTAAATAAAATTTCCGATTATTCTTCGTAAATAATAATACATAATATAAAATATAAATATATAAAAATAAATATAGAAAAATAAAAATAAATATATATAAAAAATAAAATAATAATATTTGTTTGTTTTTCTGTCCGTCTCCATTCGTAAATTGTCGTTTAGATGGCTCATTTTTGAATCAAATAACAAGCCACTACACTACGATTCCCCAGTTGTATACCGACGCGTTTTAATTACTGAGCTGCAAAATTTCTGCTTGTTTATTAAATATGTTAAACAAGTAATTATCTACCATACTTTTGGTAAAAATTTCTCGATGCATCAACAACAATCTACCCGAAAGAGACCAGCAGGACTATATACACTACAGCAAAAACAAATTGCACTGAATATTTTGAAAACAAATAAACAGACATGCACCAACGTACAACAATGAAAATT
The DNA here is from genome assembly GCA_034698045.1 of Paramacrobiotus richtersi. Classification (NCBI taxonomy): domain Eukaryota; kingdom Metazoa; phylum Tardigrada; class Eutardigrada; order Parachela; family Macrobiotidae; genus Paramacrobiotus; species Paramacrobiotus richtersi. The sequence goes on from JAQGAU010000425.1 coordinate 14,782, forward strand.
ACTCAAAAAATTTAACACAAAAACAGGCCAACGAGAGCAGTGTATTTCTACAAATGTTAACCAACGCCCAAAATATATTCCAGCATTTCGACCCCTTTTTGTCGATCCATGAGCGGCAGTTCTCGTCGGTAATACTGGCGGTGTGTATGTTGATTTAGGAAATAATACTGTAAAATAAAATGTACTTATTGTGGAAAAATAATACAAGAAATGAAAAAAAAAATTTCAACGCAAAAAAAATGTACTTATTGTAAAAACATAGTACAAAATGAAAACAAAATTTTTCAACAAAATTTTGATAAGGTCATCAAAAGTATAGGTACGCACAAACTGATACAGTTTCTCCCGACGTCCGACGTGTACATCCACATTTTTGGGAATAATTTTGTGATATTCTTCGTAAAACACCGGATGGAACTTTTCCACCAAACTGGACAAGGCCAGATCGAATTCGTGGTGTCCATAGAACGAAGCCGGATCGTACACCACGACTTTCCCGTCTGTGGTGACGGCGGCATTTCCAGGCCAAAGGTCACCGTGTAGTAAGCTCGGATACACGTCGATTTCGGTGAACAATTTCGGGATGATTCTACGCACTTTATTCCACAATGACTTCAACTGCGGATCGAAATTTTCGGATAAGTATAAGTCCATGCGGTGTTGCAGACGGCGACGGTAGAAACTCTGGAAGATACGTTTGTTTGTGTTTGTGCATCATCTGACGCGAATATACTTAATTTTAACACCTATTACATTGTCATTTAGATACGAAGAAAATTATTTTTTATTTATTTTTTAATATTTATCAGTTATTATTTCTTTTATTTATTATTTGTTTTCGTGATAATACGGAAAAAATGTTTACGAATCACGCATGTCATTTATTTCAAGAATCTGATATTTTTTTAAAACACGAAGTGAAGCTAATCGAGAAATATTTCAAAACATATATTTCCGGAAAAATGTTTCAGTTATCACATAATTGCAGTCATTTGTACCGGCCAGTCAGCGTTCCACTGATTATCATTCAGAATATATCCACAGCTCGTTGGAGAAGAAAATCCAAACTTTTCGACGGCCGTATCAGTACGACGATAGATTTTGCGCTTTTTGGATTGCGGTTCCGTTTGCTGCAGTTTTTTTATGTTGTCCAAATGCAACCTACACGTATTAGCAGTAAACATGTACATTCCATAATTCATATTAATGATATTATTATACAGTATCGTAACATGATTTCTACGTAGTTAGCAGAGCATTTTCACGGTAGCATAGCGAAAAGAACCGAGCTAAATGCCGCGGAAACCGGGTACAGCAGTTTTGTTGCAAAATAAACTCAGCTGAAAAACTGAAATATGCTAAAATAATAAATAAAAATCAAATAATAATGATAATAAACTGAAAAGAACTGGTGCATCTGTATCATTTATTGCCTTATAATGAAAAAGATTATAAAGGTCACCATAACTTATAATATTATACATAGCATACTTATTTCATACTTACAATATTTTTTGAATATTTATTTTGAATCATACTACAGTATAGGAAATGTATTTCATAACGTACGTTGCAAGGCGATAGCCCAGTTCGGCTTGAGCTTCCAGCGATAAAAGGCAAGAGTGATTCAGTTGTAACTGCTCCAGAACCAGCTCTGTACCGTGTATTTTACAACAACGAACCTACAAGCAATACATTAATATTAATATATTAATAATTATAATATTGTGTTAATTTTGTGTTGAAAACAAAATAGCCTTGACAATAACTTGCAGATTAACCGTTGATCTTTTACCCTACAACGCTGTTTTCACTCTATGCTAAACAATAAATTGGTCGAAATTGTAAAATAAATTTATAGTGCGATTAAAGGATCATCACGGAATTGTTGACTGTTACTGAAGTACTGTAAATGTTGCTTCGGCCTACTGAATTGCAGATGAACTACGTAAAAGTGTACTAGTGTTAGGCAGCTTGTGAAAGATTTCGTGGCCGATAGAAGTGATCATTTTTCATTTTGTCACATTTTTCTAATTCGCGTTGCAGACAAAAGAAGGATCAAAAGTCAGATCCGATGGAAACAGCTTCGCATATTTGTTTTGGTTTCCATCCTATGCATAAATTATGATAACGCTATGCCATGTCATAAAGAGATGAAACTTGCTGCCACTAGCACTACTGTCTAAACTTTAAAAAAGCGATATATACACTAAGACAAGAACAAGAGCCGGTGCATATATTTACATTCCACGAAACATTCTGATAACTTCCTAATCTCGCCAAGGACGTGACCGAGCGATGCAGCTGTTCGTAGCTGAATATGGTGAACAAGATTTAAATGTAAATGAACTACTAGTGTATTGTACGCACTGCTGTAGTGCAGTGCACTGTGCATTATATATCTCTTACACACTTAACTTACAATTAGACTTTATGAATAATTTTCAGATCTCTGGTTGATTTGAAACTAACTTAGATGCGCTGGTTATATTACATTTGAAATCTATAAATCTGTATAAAAACTGTATTAAAAAAAACTGTAACATAAATAAGTAATTACAAAATATAAATAAATAAGTACAAAAACTATATTATAATTGAGTAAATAAATAAGTATAAATAAGTAAGCATAAAATATAAATAAGTAAGTATAAAAACTATAAAAACTGTATATTGAAATCTATATAAAAACTCAGAATCATCAATCTTATCGGAAAATACTGTTCTTCCCAGTAAATGTTAAAATAAACCTGCACGCGGAATTTGGAAATGCATTATTTGTGCCTGATGCACTGGGAAAGCATCTGTCAGTCGGTTTGATTATATAGATACGTTACTGTATATTTTAGTTTAAATAACAGAGGTCAAAAATTTAATTGTACACTTTGTTAGGCAATCATTGCAAAACTGCATTCAGGTATAAGAACTGTGCAGATAAGGTTGACGTGATGATTCGGATTCCTTAATCAGACTTCACACATAACCAATGCGTCTAATTTTAACTCACAATAAAATAATTGTTATTATAATAGTTTAATTTAACTACTTAGCTAGACTAAGAATTATTGAGTGGAAAGTATAGAGCTAGACATAAAGTTAATGTTCGTTGTAGAAAGTTGAAAGTTAAACATAAAATCTGATTATAAAAAATAAAATTTGAAATCTGAAAAAAATGAAAATAAATGTAAATAAATGAGATTAAAAATAACAAATAAACAAACTTAATAAATGAAAAAAATGAAAAAAAATTTTTTTATATGCCACCATTACCATGTGCATATGCACACCGTGCCGAGTCTGCACAGTAGACAGTAGTCACAATAGACATTCAAAAGTGCCGCTAAGTGTTTTCTGTGAAATTAAAAAAGCCGGTAAAATCCTTCTGACCTTTAGTGGCCGTGGAACTCGAATGCAGCCGGTCGCTGCAAGTGTCTCCAGAGCCTTCTTTTCCCCCACAAACATCTGTTCCGCCTGCCAAAGAAAGGAAGCGTACATCAATTGCCTTCGCAGCTACTACAGCCAAAAATCCAATTACGAGCTAACAAACGAAAAATAAATCTTGGATAACGATTACTGCATAACTGCGAATCACGAAACTTATACGAACTATAGTGATTTTCATAATCAGTTTAATTCCCTTACATAAATAATTGTGCCCGTAATATGAACAAAAGGATAAACTTTTAATATAAAAATAAAGTGAAATCTAACAAAAATAAATAAAAATAAATGTAAAAAAAATAATATATATACGGCTTTTCTGAGGCGGCGCCCGATTGGTTGTGAAATAAGGAATCCGCGAGTGTGGGAAAAACCCGGTTGATGTATCGTACGCGGCGTCCTCTTTGCGTTATAGCAAACTTATATGAATACATACAGCACATAATCCACTTTCTAACTAACCTGATCATTTTGATTCATCTTAACAAACACATCTTTCCCCCGGTATTTTCCTTTGGCAGTGCTGTTAATAAATCCCCTCAACACCGCATTCTCATCGTTTCCGTCCGATGCCAATCCAGGCCCAACAACACCACATGTTGCGCTGCGTAAAGCGGCCATAACCCAATTCGATCACGTTGCCGTTCGCGACACTTTACTTACACCGATAAAAATACTGAAATTGATTTTAATGTTGAATAAACAATGATCAATAAGTGCACACGCAACAGGTAAAGAAAATGCAAGTTTTGGAGGAACAATGCTCGGTGAACCAGGACACTTCCAGTGCACGTTGCCTGGGATGACCGGCTTTATGCGGCGGCTTTTGATACGCTAACATGGCCAAGTGGATAGGCACCGCCCCCAAACGGTAACAACAGCCACTGATCTCATTTTCTTGTCACTCCGCTCATAAATGATGCACGTTTTCAGCATTCTCAAGCGAGAAAATCGCGATCAACAGCATTTTCATAAAACTGATACTTTTGCAATTTAACAATGGTCTTATGATATCATTCTGGGTGTAACAGATAAAGTATTGTCTTTTTATCCAGCAGAAATGAGGTAAACGATACCAGCATGCACATTATACAAGTCTACAACAACTAGAATCATTAATTGTCTACGGCTATAGTATTTACTGATAACTGCTTTGTTCCTTGTGGATTTGCATCATAATTCGTATGAATATTACCGGGTAATTGCTTGAAGAACACGGCGTGCAAGGGTTGTACATCGGTAAGTTTATATTGTAACTGGTGTGGGAAATGTGATTGGTAGTACTAATTCTATCGCGATCGGCAAGAAAAACCATTACAATATCTAATAATTTGTCTAAGCACAATAGTTGCGGAAGAATGTTTAGCATTCTGTTGTTGAAAAGTATAAGAACGCATTCGTGGCATCATACAGCACGAGCGACCGCAGTACAAAAAGTCAACAACGGTACCGGTCCCGCTCTCAGGTGGCCTGGTGCCTAGTTACAATTCACAGGCCTCGAAGTAACCGATTTACGTACTTCTACGGTATGTAGCTGCCAGCTGGATGCTCCAGGTTCTAAAGCCGTACTGCGCACTATAAAGCGCATGAATGACAACAATAATAATTATTATTAATGCATAGTATTAACAGTTCGACATATACATATATACGTATACAATGTCGGCTGACCAGTTGGCCATGTTATGATATCATCAGTTATCAGAATGTTATCAGATTCTAATACACAGCGGCATGCTTAATCGGAGATGAATTTTTTTCTGGAATTTTTACTTCAGCCGTCTCACCTTAATACGTTACATGGTAGGGTCAACGTGCCGTTCCATGGCAAAATCATCATATTATATAGATCTCCCTATCGTGGTGCACTGACACTGTGAATTCCCAAGCATAGAAGTACACTGGAAAAATTAAGGGAATTTAATGAAACTGCTGGAAGCTCATCGTGTATAGCAGCAAATCATGCAGGATCATGCAGGATCACTTTCGCGTTTTCTTACAGATAACCAGCTCAACTGGAGCACAGAATCTCAGCTCGGGAGCACTGCTGTAGCGGCATCCGCAGACTTTCCTGTTCGGCGGGCGAAACACATCATCACGATCGACTCCGCACAGATGGAACAGTGCAGTGTCATCTTTATCCTTGGTGCTCCAGGTTTGCTTAACGTGACCTAGCGCTATCTGGAAGATGGTCGAAACTGTACTGTTCGAAATGCCGTTGTACATGCATATGCATTGACTTGTGGATTGTACTTACTATATATTAAATTATGACTTAGTGGAAAGAGAGCTTCACGTTTTTGACTATAATTCGTACTGATGTATTGTTTTAATATTTAATCGGTAGACCACGCTAACCACTGCAGTTTTGCCGCATTTTCTAGATTTTTTATTTACGGTTGACTTTCGCGGTGTTGATTGTCTATGGCGTTTGCCGGCGTGATGTATGCGGCTCCATGCATTTTCGGTTCGAAATTTCGAATCGAAAACTACTGTATTCTATTCATCGACATCAGGCGACTTGTACTTGCATATGTGTAGTTCCTAAGCAACTGATAAAAAAAGTGACCCCACGCGAATGCCCTCAATCTGTTATTTGTTTGTTTTTGCAAAAAGGGATCGACATATCGACTCCCGACTGTCTAATGTCGTATCCGTTAAACTGATGCATGTAGCTGTTTTTCCTTAATTAAAATTACGTGTACCATTAGCCACACGATCATAAATGTTAGTACGACATTGTGATAAAATGGAATATAACATACCATTTTTAAAATCGCATAAAACTGTAAATTTATTTTAATAATAATAAATAAATAAAATTTATTTATTTATTTAATAAATAAATATTTTAATTTTGGTGTAATATTTCGATGTACCGAGACTTTGCAGACTGCGCTATAGCTGAGTACATACCGGTTACTTATCACACTACGTTTTACTCAACCCGTCTCAAACACAGGTGCGGGAAAAGGTACTCTATGTACAGAACTCTCCAAATACCTAAACTACGCACACTTCTCCGCTGGAGCGCTCATTCGGCAGGAAGCCCACACGCCCCACTCTGAGTATGGAGAACGCATCGCTGACGTCATCAAAGAAGCGGGACAGCTTGTCCCGGCTGAGATCACCGTGGCACTGCTTCGTCGAGCCATGATCAGCTCTGGGAAGCGGGGATTCCTCATTGACGGCTTCCCGGTCAATTCGGCTAACGTACAAGAGTGGGAGGCTAAGATGGGAGCGGAGACGGCAGTGTCGTGTGTGCTGTACCTCGATGTACCGGAGAAGGTTGCCATTGAACGGTGTCTGAAGCGGAATGACCGTGATCGTACCGATGATAATAGGGAAGGTTTACGGAAGCGATGGGCGACTTTTACGCGAGAGACAGGACCGGTTGTTGATTATTATGAGAAAAGGGGTTTACTGCGAACGTTTGATGGGCGTAAGTCGGAGCAAGAAGTTCTGCGGGATGTGAAAGACATGTTGTCGGTTACAGGAAAGGGAGAAGGATTTCGCAGTAAATTTGATTTATTATTGTAACTTTCCGAAACGCTGTAGCGTGGTATATCGATGATCTTCGCTATTTTTGTAAGTTGTGTAAGGACATCGACATGCTGTGCGCCGCCTACGTCACACATACCTGCAATGCGCCACTCAGCCATGTGACTCACAGCGCAGGCGATAGCTTGCTGCCTGCGCAGCGTAACCGGGTGGCGCATTGCAGGTATGTAAGACGTAGGCGGCGCACAGCATGTCGATGTCCTCGTACTGAATTTGTGCTGGATTGTATACAGTTCTGTACAAAGTTGCTAGTTTTGTTTTAAACACTTTCTTTAATTTGATTTGTAACAGTCTGAAATATTGGTGTCTGTTTCTGGCCGAAAATGTACTGGGTGTGATGACCACTACTCTACCGTAGAATTGTTAATCACCGTTTAGGTTCCATAACTTGCATTGTCACAGGAATGATACAGCACTCTTTTACTTTCGTAATTCCAGATCGTTGGACCGCAAAACATTAGTTCAAGTTTCCAGTAGTTTTGATTTCAGTACATGTAGTGTATTCCATAAAGGAATGGTCGACGGTTTTTAATATACCGCGGTATCGAGGTCTGCCTCGATACCATAATATTATAGGAAAATTGGAACAGTGCAACGTGCAAAAGTACGGAACAAAATCAAATACAGTCATATACGTAGATATATACTGTACGTAGAAACCATGGTCATATTCCAGCAAATGATTGGGAGCTAGACCAGCTGAAACTCTTATTCATGACCCTGCACAAAAAAGTTAGCGAAGTACACAATATCTGGAAAAAAGCTGACTGCATACATTGGGGACGCGGTGAACAACTAATCTAACAACGCGATACTGCAACAAACCACTATTAACAATGAGAATCTTTGACAACGAGTCTTGCACGTTTTTCCAGCCCCGGCAGAGACAATTAACGTCTACTCAACAATTCGGGAATAGGCGAAATCAGCCGAGAGTCGCAGAAAATAGAAAGATTAGCAAGACAGCAAAAGCAAACTACAGGCTGCCGTTATTATTCACAATGTCATTACATCCCTCCCACGATAGTTGCTGGCAGAAATTCGATATAAACTGGCCTTTTGGCCATTTCCGTGACCCGCATGTACATCTTGCCGGACTGTGTGGCTTGGCGCTGTCTAGACTCTTTGCAGGCATTTTGGGATACTGTTTGCTTGAATGTATGCCGTCATGATGCTGCGAAAACTACAGCATTAGTTCTGCAAAGGTGTGGATCACGCATCATAAAAGGTACTCCGCAAGCAACGCCATAACATATGTATTCGCAAGACTTACAAGTTAGTAGTCTCTTAGTTTTGACAATCGTCATTGGGTGGGATTTCAATCTGCATTGGGTGCATTGGGTGGGATTTCAATCACGATGGCCTTCTTTCGGCGCTTCAATAGGAGTATTTGATGATCTATGTATCTCGTGCTCACTGCATGGCTTTAGCAATTATCATGTCTGTTTCTGGATTTCGAAATTGGTAGAGGTACTCTTTTTACAAGTATCTAAACATTATCCGAACAACAGCTCTATAGCGACTTCTTTTAATGAAAATAAGCATGTCAGACAGTTACTAGTTGCCTGTGTCTTTTTTGGGGTGACAGACAGATATGATTTTTTCTCCAATTTTACTATTAGAGAAACACTTTCTGTAAGCAGTTACTAATTTTGTAGGCTACTCTATGACAAAAAAGATATATGTACGTGAAGCAGTTGCGATGGAACTGTTATGAGTACTTCTATTATTATGAACAAGTAAGCCGGGCAGTTGATATCGTTTGCAAACTGGAACAAGGTAGTCTGAACCCACCAGTCGATCATCACCAGCCGAACCACGATTACTCTTCTGGCTCCGTACTCCGTAGCAAGGAAATCAGCCAGGCCTGACCTCTTCATCGATGCTTTCTAGTTTGTCCCAGTTATTGCTAGGAAAGTACTAGCATGACATATCATCTGTTCGGCCTTTGTGCTAAGTTAGTACGCCAAGACTGAGACCCGTCTGTCTGGAATGATTCGGCTTTGGCAGTTCACTTAGCTAATCTTCAGTCTAATTATTATCGTAGGTACTGCAGTCCCGAGAAGAATTTTGATCTTCGCTGTTCCACCAAAGCTCTTCAGATGGCTAGCACATTCTTTTCACGGCTAAACTTCAACGGCCGTCAATCAAACATGGGTAATACTGTGTTGGTCAACATCGGCCGACTGCGCAACAACAGTGACCTCTGGTGTCTGGGATACCTGCAGGACATCGAGGATGACCAAGTGCTCATTGATCTGGATAGTACTCAATTTCCTCCCTGTTGGATTAGCACCCAGCATGTCTGGCAGCACCACCTCATTGATTTGGATTGGAGTTGGTCGTACCAAAGTATATGTATACATACCGGTGGTCGTACCCACGCCATCCACTCCGTCCTCCGCCCGAGCAGAACGTACAGGTCGCGTTACGCAGCGCACAGGGTGGGCCCTTCGTATTCCGTCCAGCGAGGCTGTTGAATTGTCCATCAATGTGGAATCTATACCTGTACTGTGTTACGCTGACGACAGCCGAAACGGACAGCGCCGCTGTCCAGGATGTCCTGGTTGTACATCATTGGCAAGTGGTTCAGTGGCTGCCGATCGACGAGTTACCGCTGTTTGCCGGCACTCTGAGAAATACCGCCAATCTGGACAGAATTCCCATCTTTAGGCAAATAGTTTACACGGAAACTGTCAGTCCAATCCCGCCATTGGAGGGATACCAGTTGGACAGCATAGTCTGTGAGGCCGTAAAGAGAGCGGGATTCTACACCAAAAGCGGGATCGGTACATTTGTACGTCCTCGTGGTTTTGTGAAGATCGTCAACAACTGCATCACGTTCTTGCTTTTTAATTTGCATCGTCGGGGCATAGCCCATGGTCAAGTGAACCATCGAGAGTGGGCAGCATTATCGGAGCAAAAATTCGCTGCGGAAGTTGAAGAGAGTTTACGGAAATATGCACAAGAGACACCACTTACATTCCGGATGAGTGGATTCACTTCTGTTATGAAAGGTGAGTATAACGTAGTGTGCTAGGTCAACGTATGCGAATGGCAGTAGTTTCAGAACAAATTTTGAATTGCATTTGCAGTACTCCTAAGGCTCAAAACTACCATGTTATTTTGTGTGATTTGTGCTTGACATGCTATAATTTAGCTTAAACTATAGACAGAAAAAATGTGGTTATTAGTTACTCCTGTGATTTTTAACTCTAGTTACCGAAGAAAAGAGTTGCGGTATCGTTTTCAGTTAACTCAAAAGTCTACGGCACGGCTCGGTGGGTTCACAGCAGTGACAGCGGTTTTGAAAACTCTTTATTATAAGATTTAATCGCAACCCGGAGCGATTGCAAACGGTTGATACGATTGACTGCCATTGTTCGATGTATAGTGTATATGTCCATTTGTAGGCAAAGTTGAACCGTTCGTCGGGATACTTCCATGGGAGCTTGTGTCCGAAGCGTTGTTTTATCTGGATTTTCATTCTCAAATGAAAGCAAAACGGTAAGATCATGCGCGACAAACAAAGTCAGATCGCCGAACAGCCAACTTTTATACGATATACACACTTATTATTAAACTGATTTCAGTTTGTTTCAAGTCACTAACGATAACTGCAGTATGGTAGCTTTTTTGGCGGCGTAATGAGCGAACAAATAAAATAGGACAGAAATGTACATAAGTGATACAGCGGAAACGTATACAAACGGTACGATATATTAAATACATGTATATAAACGGCCGCGCGCAGTTATCCCGAACTGATCGAGAATCTTGCTCGAACGCCGCGGAATACGAATGCGCGCAACGACCGTGTTTCCTGTGACATTTTTAGGATAATCGATGACACTTATTATCCTGTTTCACTACGTTCTAGAGCCTGTGCGGTTTGGCATTCACTGCTGAGGATCCACTCTCCTGGCTTCGTGATTCTTGACTTCCGCAGCTTTGACGTTAGCATAAGAACCTATTCCATCGATGCAAGCGAAGGATACCTTGGAACGTTATTCGACCGAGCGGTCAACCAGAAGACCAGAGCGCTGGCTTTGTACCACTTCGACGTCGACAATTTCCACAAACACGACGAGTCTATCCGAGTAATGGTGATCATCCAAAACGTACTAGTTTTAAAGGAAGTGCGACTGCTGGTAATAATGTTGAAACATTGCCGCCTCATCGACGAGTTGAAACCAGGTGGGGACGCAGACGATTTCACGAGTCACAGACTGGGGCACATATCCAGATTGCTGCCACTGTGTCGGAAACTGGTTTTATTGAACCATACCACATTCGAATGCCCTGGCTGCGAATGCAGTATCATCCATGGGCGGAGCAAAAAGGAATTTGAGATGTCCACCGTGACATTCCCGTCGCTGGAATTCCATCGTTTAGCCGGTGAAAGGGACAGCATAATGCGGTACGTACAGGCATTAGAGCCCCAGTTTCCCCCTGTGGATGAGATTAAAGCTCGCTTCAAAGAACGTCATCAGTTCCTTGTGGAGACGTTGCCGTACCCAGAAGAATGGTACGAATTCGGACAATTTCTCAGGAGGTGAGTGCACTATACTGTAATGCACTGAAGCTGCTGATGATAGTGCAACAATCTATCAAAGCACCGAAGGAAGTTAAGTTCGGCGGTCCGGCTCTTTACGCACAGAATTGTTTAGTCGTTACTAGTAACTTATATAGTGCCCAGTACTCAGGCCAATAGATAAAAAACAATCATCTAACCGTATGTCTTTTTGCAGGCACACTTTCACCGAACTTTCCACACTGGATAGCTTTTGGGCTGAACTGGACCTGCGAAATTTCGATCACCTTCCTCTTACCAAAATGTCTTTGCTGCTGTTTGATGTTCTTTACTAACTTAACGCTTACATTAATGTGACTGACTAACCAATGTGTGAAATATGTGGATAATAATTTTTTTTAATCAGCGCCGCATTGTAACGATTTACAAGCTTTATTTTATAACTGACCATGTCCTGCCAGAGCCTAACAAAGGTGCTTCGTAGTAGCGAGTGAACTGTGGCGATGAAAACTCATAGTTAACTTCATTTTTAGACCTCTTTATCGTACATTAATGTAATGCGTTTGTGTTACAAAAGCACGAAGCAAACGCTAAAATAAATTATATAACAAATGAGTTCCCGTTTTACAGAAGATTTGGAATACAGTATGTCAAATTTTTGAATTATTTAATTTGCGTGTCGCTTAAGCGTTTTAAGATTCCCTAAGCGAAAGTTCAGTAGCTGTTCCGGTTCATAATACCTTTCGATTTGACTCACATTATTTCTTCATGTAAATTTAATTACTATCTCGAAACAAATTCGTACATTAAACTTGATGTCAAAGCATATGCACTGGTGGCATCTTTTATTTCACAATCACGACAAAACCATCAGTGTCAATAATATGAACAGTTACTGATCGTGAGCCAAACCAGGGTCAACCTTACTTCTCAAAACGAACCACGAAAATTGAGCTGTTTGCACACTAAACGGTACCCGGCCAGGTAAGGGACAACATTTACGAAATCGACAAATTTGCACCGGTGAAAGTCTGACACGACCTGTGTTTTCATCATTAATAGTAAAGTAATTCCGGGATCAACTGTAACGGTATCACTGCGTCGGGATCTCTCTTAAACGTTCGGCGCTTCGTTAGCTGGACGGTTTTGCTTAGTAGACATGTTAATTCCGGTTCCATTTCCTAACGCACCAGAATTCGAAGACGCCGCAGATTATGCTTAGCAGCATCAGGGATGCCACCTAACGCAATTGCAAGTTAACAAACACAGTACCTCTACATAAACCATACGGTACATGCACTATAATGGTATTGGTTAGAAATAAGCTTTCTATAGAAGCACTTATCGTAATGATGCACAAGTCTTGTGGTGGTTAAAGATGTATTTAAAAAATCTGGACGGTTGTCTTAAATCTATAGCCTATAATATTATAGGTTTTTTGTGATTTTTAAAATGCTGGAACAGATTACCGCATTGTAAAGGTCATGTGCCTTTAACTAGCGCAGATAGGGCTTGTATCAAACTCGTATTTTTAGCAAAACTGACTGTTTAAAGACTCATTTCTTTTGTAGTGAGATCTCATCTTTTGATTATAAAATTAATATTTAACAGCTAGATGTTCTTGTGACTGTTGCGTGAACGAATAGATAAAAGAGTTTAGTAAAACGCCACTTAAAAACGTATAAAATATTAGCTATACATTCCACTTACAATAAAAATTCCCACAAATGCAGCTAACCTGTAAGTAAATTGGTGTAACTAGTAAATCATCACATGGGCCAAAAACACCGGAATCGACGCAAAACTTGCGCGTCTCGGGGTTGGCTACTATTATTATTATAACTTATACTCTCCCTTCTCCCATTTTGGTTGGGAGAGGTCTCCTCATTCGCTACTCTTCGCATAATTTTTGCCTATAGCTCTAAAAACGCCTAAAATAGCGCTGCGTCTCCATCGCGTGTTGATTTTTTGCATACGTGTTTTGTCGAATT
>JAQGAU010000426.1:0-28299 GCA_034698045.1 Paramacrobiotus richtersi
GTTATAATTTATAGGCTTGCTTCCCATTTCGCGACGTAGGGGTCGGTATGAATAAAGGCAGTATCAGTACTAAACCCAAAAGAAAGGAACACAGGAAAGCCGAAAAACAAGCTCAAATTACTGTGACCAGAAGAACGTAAGAGAGAAAAACAGTGGCCAGTAACCCAAGCCCGGCGACGCGAAGCGTCGCTGTGGCTTGTACTATCTAGTACTAGTTCCTATTACGGAACTCCGTCCCGGGATAACGAAATCTCCCAAACCAAACAAGCTCCACTCGAATAAATTTTACGATCGCATAGAGCATAGCTCAAAACGGTGACACATGATGTTTGATTTTGAAAGAAACCCACGGGCAGTGCAGGGCAGATAAAAAATTGATTTTTTTACCTTACAGATACGATACATGCTGCAATACAACAAGATAATTAATACCGCATTAATATTGTTAAGCTTTGCTATGATCAAATTCATCGAGCGATCAGCAATCAGTCAAAAGTCTTTAAATAAATCTAGTCCCGAGTGGTTACCTTTGGTGGAAACTGCACCGGTAAGCCCCACACACTTCAGTTTTTTTGGTACTGGTCTTGCCGGGGACGTTGTAGATCAGAATACTAGATTTACCAATGACTAAAAATGGCAACAACTGATAAATTAATCTGGGAAATTAAGACATTCGGGAAAGCAGTTTGGTACCAAATTTTTCTGAAGATAACAAATCCGAAGGAATTTCTCTCAGCACAATAACGATCGATCGAACCCAACGTGAGCTATATTCAAGACGAGAATTCAGTTTTTAGCTGTAAATCTTTCAAAATCCTTACCGATTGACGTTGTCAAACACTAAATGGTAGCACTAATCGGTCCATTTGCGTGCAACCACTAATTGTGTAATTGATGATTCGTTTAAACGGTGTCAATTCGACAGCTGTCCTTATTTACCGCAATAAATTGGTAAACTTCTGGAACAATCTGCTGCATGAGCACATTTTCATACTGAGACGACCTTTTGACCATGTGTGCAAATATATGACCCCGAACGACACCTGATAGTGCAAATTTCCCAAGCAGTTCGCTCGAACTGCCGTATTTCCCAAATAACCGCTCTGCAGGCGTTTATCTTTTCAATAACCCCTCTGGGAAGGCAACTTTTGTGAGACCTTTACATTTTTTAAAGAGGCCCTCGGAAAAAATTTGAAAACCCGGGACTATACCTTATTTCGGGGCAGGGGCAGTTATTTGAGTAAAAGTGAATCAAATCAAATCAAATCACGAAGAACTGACAACACCACTAGGTCGGCCATAGTCGAAAACGGGGTCACATGATATTTTTATTCAAAAGAAGCGTGACCCGGCACAGTACGCATCCATTCAAATCACGCGGAGTGGTTATTCTTACCGCAAAGGTTACTGTAAAGGCTAAACCAAACCGTAACATGCCGTTGCTTGGAGGAAATTAAATTGAAACTAAACTTTGTAAGTAACTTACTATCCAGTAACCGGCATTCACCACCTTTCAAGAAACACCTTGGGCTGCCGCCTCAGGGTTTCTTGAGATCGATCGGCGTGCAGAACTGAAGCTGAAAACCGCTACTCGGTTCTTCTTCGGAACAAATTTTTGGTGTGATCCGTGACTGTTATCTTCCGTCTTGAGCACCTTAAGTTGAATATAACCGCCTATTTAATTCGTCCATTTCTCTCGACTCCTAGTGCCTTGGTCGCTAATATTATGTAGTGATCTTGTCTTATGGTTTTTCTTGGTTGTTGGGTGAACGTAATCAAACAGGGTTTCCGAATGTCTCTAGTACTCGCCTGCAACCGGCAAAATCGTCCGAACGCCAGCACCGTCCGGCGTAGTTCTTACCCACCCCACAAATTCTTTTTTTGAGGCTCCGCAGGCTCTGACTTAAAGGTCCTTCTCACAGTTTTGCCGGGCGGGATCAAGTGAGCGGGTTCAATCAGGCCCTTTTACCAGAGCCCTGCAAATAATCGGCTTCACCACACGGCCATGAAGCCGGACATTACTGCCCGTGGAGAACGACTATTTGCAGGTTCTGTGAAAATTGTGGATATGCAACTAATCACTTTTGGGTCCGTGGCGAAAGTGTCCGGTTGCATTGAACCGCATATGCAACCGCATGTATATTAAATCAGCTTCGAATATCCGGATGACCTTCAAGTCGATATGTCTGCAGCACGCGCATATTCTGGGGTATATCGTTTTAGAACAGAACTACTGAGCAAGATGTTCGTAGCAGAAGAGAACTGAAAACATTGTTTTTCTAAAGCCAAAAATTTTAATGCCAAGTAAATGGCCAAACAAATCAGCCCCAATGTGCCCTAAAACGGAAAGGCTGTCTAATCTCACGTCTGCAGCTGCCGATCGTACCGAAAAGATCTTTCTGGGCAAAAACAGGTTTAGCTATACTTTCAGGACCACCGATCAAACCGAACGATTGTCTGTAACAACCCAAAAGCGACAATTCCGATGATCTAAATGTTCCCCGCACGAAAAGCATTTCAACCGAGATCCCTCTAGCGACACAACTTAAAAATCATCCTGACACATTTGTCGGAGAGAATTGAATAATCGGTTTCGTCCGGGCACTGTTCCCGAACCCTAATGATAACCAGTTTCGTCCGTATACTTTTGCCGCGTGACGTCCGATGACCAGTTCATCCACATAAAACTAAACGGCCGCAGTAAAATGGCGAAATCAAATAAAAATATGATTGCAACTGGCGCAGGAAGTCTACTGTATATCCTGGTAAAGCTGATTATTAGCTGGTGGCACTGCACAAGTGTGCGGATGACACCGGTTCCCAACTAATTATTATTAGGTTTTTGAATCGATTCTGAATGTGGATCTCAAGAAACCCTGAGGCGGCAGCCGAAGGTGTTTCTTGTTAATACTATCATCCCAGTACAGATGCATTTTTAGTTACAGCTACTTGTTAGTTATCTTTACGTTTTATAGCTACCACCTGGTTTGAGCGTTCGAGCTTGTCTGGTTTTACAAGAAAGTGGTTTCTCATCTGGCAAGCTGAATCTAACAATTGATTTCTAAATTTGGAAATCAACAGTTTAGTATTGTGAGTAATATAGGGTTACTCACAATTACTTTAGTTTAGTTATCACCTCAGTTGGTTGTTCAACTGGATCGCATTCTAGCAGAGAGTGGCATGCGAGAAAATACAACTTTTTTTGTTCTTTCAAACGTTAACGGTACCTTACAGCCGGGTTTTATAAAGTGTACAGTAAAGCTACGAAATTATGTATATGCAGTGCTCATAGTTGTTACAGCTATTGAGTGATCATGAAAGGCTCGCAATATACAAGGCAGTGTGCGCACGTGCAGCATTGCCAGAAACCGGTAAAACATCCGATATTCAGAACCCACCAAAACGCCTACTTTCATCATATCCTTTAGCCCTCAGCAGGAATCTCAGATCGCGTTGGCAAACAACATTTTTGGCTAAATCATATGTGGCAACCTTTGCATGGCCGCTAACCTTTGGATGATCCCATGACATGGCTGCTAATGGATTATGGAAATAACGGCGCCCTCCTTGGCCAAACAATGCAGTTTACGCTTTTCAGACTGCGCATATCTTATATTTAAGTAGAACACCTTGAAGAAAAGATCGATTCATTTGGCTACTGCATTTTAATTTTTCTCGAAACCAGCTTGCTGATCCTTTTTACCATAACGTACTGTTGCTTGACGATGTTAATCTGATACGGATTAAAATGCATTGAAATGCAGTATTACTAGCAGATCATCCGCACTGACTTACGTATCACCACAAGATCACGTATCATCGCTCAGTAAAGATGCATTTTTGTGCTCCCAGTGACGTTTTTCGGTTGTTGTTCCGGGTCAACCGCGTTGTAGTAATGCTATTGGCAGCACCCATTCGTTCTTTTGCCGAGGAGAAACTTCATGTGGAGCTCATTGCGGTTGGTGGGAGATCGACAGCAAATTTTGCTCAGCTAACATATCTCGGACCGCCGATGAGTGTTGCCGTTGACTACGTTAATACAGCGTACAATGAATCCCTGAATGTGACGCTGAAGTACATATTTGACGATATGCCATGGACCAATATGATATCCCACGAGTACACTGGACAACTGGCCTCGCAGTGGTACTATCGTGAACGTAGCCCGAACAATTTAAGCGTTTTAATGATTCCAGGTAAGTTTACGAAAATTTAAAATGTTGTTTTTCTGTCCAGTCTGTGTGATCATTTTCCTTGCAGCCGGCATCATAACATCCGATCTCACCTACATTTTTCAGCAATGGAATATTCTGTTTCTGACACTGTGAGTTCCTTTCGAGACATCTTTTCTTTTCTTCTTGACACCATTTTATTTAGAGTAATATAATAAAAGCGCCTCTAAGTGTATGTTAACTTACAGATCAGTACGGCAGCGTGCTGTGTCGCGATTGGCTGACGATAGGTTAAAGCACTGTTGCAAGATATTTGCAAGGCACTCAAAAGTCTGGTCAATCTAGGAAGAAACCCAACCAAAAAACAGTAACGCTGCAGTAAGTTCTTAGATTCCAGCAGAGAGAGAGAAACAGTTTAACAGATCCGCACTGCAGAACATTTTTGTTGCATTTCATGATTTTGGTAAACAGATCTTTCACCCGAACTGCTAGCGTTGTCTTTCCAATACTTCGTTTGACGGTTGTATTGATGCGCTGTTTTCGCTGCAAGTCGTAACGTTGAGAAATGTCGGTGAATGGAATCCCGCATCCCTCTTGCGACGGATGCGGATTGTTTTCGCTGGCTGAAGACCAGAAGACGGCCATCTTCGTCATTTGACTTGCAAATGGCTTCGTTTCTTGCGGCTAGTTCGACGCAGTTCATGTATAGCCCCGAAAATCACAACTGACGATGAACGATCGCAAATGCATTTTACATGACAAATACATAATGATCTGAGTGAAATAACGCAAAGCTGAAACGACATTTGCTATATATCGTGTTACTCTGGTATAGCAATCTAATTTTCATGTTGAAAGAGAGGCTTAGGGAAACCGTATGAGTCATTTTCAGGACTACGATGACCCCAGCGATTAATGACAAGATTACAAATCCGACATGGATTTCGACGGCACGCTTGAATACTCCTGCAATGACGATGCTGTTCTGCGAAGTGCTGCTCAAGTACAACTGGTCAACATTCATGATCATTCTGGACGTAGCCTCCAGCGATATTTACCGTATATACGCGGAGCAACTTGTCAAGGACTCTCTTTACCGAATGGGAAGGGTGCCTTTATTCCGAAGAAATAACATCTCATCTAACCACGATTTTCTACCGCTACTGACGGACATTCGAACACATACTCGCAGTAATAAGTGATTTTTGTCTTCCGCCTAAAGTTTAAACCATATGATTTCTCAGCAAAAATTTGTTGTTACAGTTGTGATTTTGTTGGGTTCCGGTGGAGCGATACGGGATTTTTTGGTAAGATTCCTTCGCCGGTCTTTGTCACCTGCGCGGTATCGTCTTGAAGGGACATGCCGAACCATCGTTTATTTAACGTTACAACAAACTATTGGTGACATTTACGGCGTTAACACTGATCCTTTTTCTACCGTGTAGATAGCCGCGAGCAGAGCAAACATGACTGGCGGAGACTATGTAAAGTGGTGCTTCCAAAATGTCGGTCAGTCTGGCCCAGCCTATCCCGTCACATTCTATTGCTTAGGTGTACATGGCGTTTGAAATTATGGATGGCAAGAAAGTGTATGGGCGCATGCACTGGGAATATCATGACGAGAATGACAAGGTATTATCCAGCTTTCGCTCAGTAATAAGACTGGAAGAGCTTTTTGCCCAGATCGCCCAGGAAGCCTTCCAATCGCTACTGATTATGAGACCCGCAGATATCTACGAGACACCCAAGAAGGACTTAGCAGAAGCCTTCATGGCCCACACTCAACGGGACTTTAACTACACTTATAACATGGAAGATTTGGTATGAGAAGATATTCTCCAGAATCTACAGTACTCTGTACAGTATACACAGTAGAATATGAAATAATTATCTGGTGCCATTGTAGCCCTACCTACAGATGCTCAGTGCTTATGGTGCCGTGACAACGGTGGCAGAGGTAAGGTCGGCATTGTGTTCCCACCAGAAACGTCGGATGAATAGCCATGATTCAGGACATACAGTCCCCAGTGATTACTTCTTTCCCGCTCCTCTAGCAAAGCATTATTTTCTTATGTTGAACATCCACGGCTTATGTTCTTGATATTTGGTGTTCAGAATGCTAACGACGAGGGCACTCCAATTGGTAGCTTAGCCTATAGTGAGAGATAAGGTCAGATCACTTTATACAGACCATGCTAGTTCCTTTCTGTCGTCTTATTACCTGTCACTGAAGTGTGAAGTCAATGTCAGCACATACTGTAGTTCGACAGAAAAGAAAAAAATATCGGACACAAGTTAACCCCAATGGAAATGGCGTAGGTTATTGATAACTTATGGAGGGACGGCCACGGACATCCGTATCAGAATGGATCATATTTGGCCGAACAATTTCTCAACCGCACATTTCATAATGACGCTACTCCAGTTTATATCGACGATAAGGGAGGACGGCAAGTTGACCTCTATCTATGGCGGTTTGATCAGAACGGCATGCAAAACGTACGATGATTTAATAACCGACCTCGAGTTTATCTTTATAACCATGCAACGCGCCTGTTCACTTCAGAAATTTCTGTACAAACGCGCCGCGGGGAATGCACCGGTTGTCGAAATCTACCAGATCCAGCGCTGGATCAATGGTGCATGGCCACCTCCTAACGAGCCATTTTGTGGGTACAAATACGATCATCCAATCTGCGTCCAAGAAGGCACATATGATGTCCCGTTCACTGCAATGCGATACCGTAACTGTTACTCCGATACCGTAATCATTCCATTCTATTTTTTTCCAGGAAAGACATTTTCTGCGGTTTTACTGGCCGTACCAATTGTTGCAGCAGCTTGTATGGTTATAATTCTTGTAGCTCTCTGGTAAGTTTACCTAATTTTCATGAACGAGTTTGTCAACGTGTATTCTAGAGCGCAGTATGTGGCATGTGCAGTCAGATCAGGCGCATCAAACAAAAGACTCTAACAACATGGTGGAGGATTGACCGATCGCATCTGGAATTTCTTCCAGCTTCGTCGCCCGCTCTAAGTTCAGTTCAACCACGTATGGAACGGAAGAGCCTCACTACACCAGCAAGGCATCAGAATCTCGTAAGAAGACATCTTGGTTACAGTCTGCGTCCAGGAACAAGCAGCTATAATTAAGCTGCCGTAGACAGATATTCAGCCTCCGTCATGAGACCTCACGAGCTTTTGTATTATAAAACCCCATGCGGCGTGTCTCGCTTGTTTGTGGTTAGCTTCTGTCGATCACGGATTACGGACTGATATATTACAGTATACGTGTGTTAGAAACAGGTATTCGTTACTACGCAAGCCTTTGTTTACTTTGTTGCAGACCGGAAGGTTCCTTTTCGCCAAATTAGACGGAATTAATGTACGAATCGAAGTTAGTGAGAACCCAATGGAAGAAACCACGTTTGATCGTATTGCTTCCCATCCATCGTTTCTGAGCGAGATGAATACGGTGAGATATTCACTACATTCATTCGACTGAGTCACTCTGAGTGTCATGCCATCGGTACTTTTCTAGATGCGTAACATGAACCACCAGAACATTTCCCGTCTTTGTGGAATATGTTGGATCAGCGCTTATACCCATGCCGGCATCGGTATCATCGTGGAAGAGCCAGCACGTGGCTGCATATACGATGTATTTGAAGGGCTCGTTAACTTAGACATTGCACTGATAAGCTCATTAGTAAACGATTTCTTGGAGGTAACGGTTTCTGCCTTTACCGATATTTTGTCGCAACGCCCACAATATCTCCTTCTAGGGCGTTCACTTCATTCATTCATCCGCCTTAGGTCACCATGGGTCCTTATGCGGTCTATACTGCCATGTTGACAAGAATTTCACCTTAAAACTTTGTGGGTTAGTTAATTTTAGACTACAAAACTCCATACATGCCACTCATCGAGAGACCGGTTGCATCGCTGCATTCAGTCCTTTCTGTACAAAGCGCGAAACGCTTTCCATTGTGCACAACCAAAAAGTGGACATATACGCCGTTGGTGTGGTACTCCTGGAACTGTTAGCAAAGCAAAGGTTCTCTTCTATGGATAACATAGGTAAACAAAAGTTGGGAGAGTCTGGCTTGAGACATAGAGTAACCGGAAGTTTTTTGCAGAGCAATTCAGTGCGACAGAACCGGAGTATCAAGATATTCTGGCGCTCTGCTGGCAGGGAGACATAAATGCAAGGCCATCGGTACAACAGCTGCGGGAAAACCTGGCCCGGAAAGCAGCCGCTTTCTCACTGCATAAGTCTGAATCGAAATTTATCGATAAGATTCACAGCCGATTGGCTGGCTACACGCGCGAGCTGGAGGATGAAGTGGACTTGCGAAACAAGCATTTAGTGGATGAGATGAAACGATGCAACGAAATCGTGGCGCAACTTCTTCCGCGGTAAGTATTCGAACTTTCCGTTGCATTTTGCGAAAACAGTTAACATGCTTCATAGTTCATAGTCTGTCGATAACTCTGTAAAAATTTGTGTTTAAGGTTGCAGACAGCTTACTTCTTTTTGTGGCAGACTCGTAGTAGTGATTTTTGCTAGTAAAGTTTACCAATAAGAACAATGCAATAATGCAGTATTGCAGATTCGTAGCAGATGAGATCCGCTCCGGCAATCCCGTCCCCGCGGAGTTCTTTGAATGCACAACCCTAATGTTTACGCAGATTTGCGGCTTTGCAAGTTTGGTTAGAGATAACACGCCAAAGATAATTACTGACGTTATCGGCGAGTCGGAACTGATCGTTGACCGCTTGATCGACGCCTTCGTTAACGAAATCTATAAAGTGGAGCTCGTGGATGATTGCTATTTGGTGCGTTTATACTTTCACCCCGTTGCTCCGTAGTGACAAAACACTTTCGGACGATGTTAATCAGCTGTTGTTAGGCTTATTTTGGTGGTTTAGATTGCAAGTGGTCTACAGTTAAAAACCGGTGACCGACACGCGCAAGTGATTGCCGAACTGGCCATCGAGATACAACTGTCGACGCCACGGCTCTTTGCGCAGCATGGTCTGCAATTTAGATCGGGGATTAATTCCGGTATGTGATTAACAAAACTCAGAGGCATTTATATTACCGCACTTTCAAGGTCCCTGTGCCGCGGGAATTGTTGGATTTCGGCGTCTGAGATATTGTCTGTATGTGTCATCCATGCACTCGATCGCGTTCACGCAGGAAAATTTAGACTTTCTCACAGTCAATTTTACAGGTTCGGTGATACCGTCAATACCGCTTCGCGGATGTGCTCTTACGGAGAACCCAGCCGCACTCAAATGTCCGAACATACGACAACGCTGATCGTCCATACTGGACTGTTCGAAATAGAGCACCGAGGTGTCATCTCAATAAAGGGAAAAGACGAAATGAACACTTATTGGCTTAATGGATATAAAAAAATTTAATGAGTTTGTGACATCTAAAGGTGAATATTACTGGAAAGCGTGACAGAATTCTGCTCATTTTTCCGCGATGTGTTATATGATCTGCCAATTATACGAAGCCTATGGTATACGCAATCACTGGTTATGCGAAATAGTCATGGTCAGTTAATTAAAATGCCGGTTCGGTAAGAAAGCGAGATTCACAGATGCTTACAAGATGGACGATAAGCTTTAAGCAGTTGTTTTCCAAAAATCGTTTCACACACATGATTCAAACAAGCAAAAGCAACAGTTAAGAAACCTACTCGATGGAGTTGACAAACAAAATTTGATCTCCGTCCACTGCAGCCACTGTCCATCGTCTACCGGTTTTGGCCGGCATAACGTAAGACCCCCGTAGCACACCATCGATAAAAATTCTCACTTCTGCACCACATTCCGACCAGTCAAACTGCAAGTCCGATTCATACCAACCTCGTTTTTTCCTGAGCTCCGCCGAAATATAGGCGCCGTCGCCCTCTTCCTCTGTTTCTTGCGATGACTTTGTGGTCGTCGATGTAGTGGTTGTCGCAACTTCACGTTTCGCTGCCTCGACAAC
Source organism: Paramacrobiotus richtersi (assembly GCA_034698045.1). Classification (NCBI taxonomy): domain Eukaryota; kingdom Metazoa; phylum Tardigrada; class Eutardigrada; order Parachela; family Macrobiotidae; genus Paramacrobiotus; species Paramacrobiotus richtersi. The sequence continues at coordinate 10,180 of JAQGAU010000426.1, forward strand.
GTATCCGTACGCTCCAGGCAACTGGTTATCCAAAACCATACTTTTTCGTAAACACGCCAGAGCAAAAGGACCATTTGCTTCTTGTCGTTGGCAAACCGTTGCAGTAATAACAGGCACATCTTGGTGAAACAATATGGGTTCTAGTTTGCATGACGAACTTGTCCACTCCAGTATAAACTGAACTGTATGGGCGACGAAATTCCTGCTCAGAGTAGTGTAGTGATTTCCTCTTTGCAAGCCTCCCAGAATGGTCACAGATGTAATCGCACTTGCGAAGCCAGGTTTGCTCAAGATTGTAGTGTAATACCCACTTACCAGGTGTACTTCCCACATCCCGTTAGCTCCTGTTGTTGTTACATCAACGATGCTACCAGTCGTATTCTGAAAACCCTCCCGGAATTCCACACGAACGTTTTCTTCGGGTTTACTGGAATTGTTGTTGACAACTTGTCCGCCGGCCATGCCGGTTCCTTCGAATCGCTTGTTAATCATCAGAATGGGTGGAAGGCTGACCTCATGATTCATCACGAGGGTATTCGTCATGGCAATACTGCGATAGCCCACGTAGTTGAAAGAAAGATCGTACGTGATGTTGGTGGTCAACAAGAGCCTGAATTCACCGTTGTGTAGAGACTTTGTCTCTACAATTCCAGAGTTATGAGAGGCATTCAAGGGCGCTGCCAGGACGGTTACATTAGACATGTTAAATCCGGACTCTGCGTCGACAATGCTGCCTTTCAGGAGAACGAGCGAGGGCGGCTTAGATACGGCATTTTCTGAAAATGGATTCAAATTTTTGAATTCATATTAATTTTTACAGAAATTTGGGACTCATTAGCACGGCCTTCTGATTATCAAAATTGCGAAAAATGAGCTGTTATTCCATGTAAGCAATATTTTCCGTATAATGTCATGTAATTATAATAGTCAAAATATAATTATTGTGAAAGCTTCTATAAGGTCTGTACAATCTATACAGTTTGGAACAGTCCATAGGGGTCACCAAACTTTTTACGCTTATTACCTTTCAGACTTACCGGTCTCCATAAAAGATTCGATTTGCCCTAATCTTTGAAAGGCGATAAAAATAAACACGCTGTGAATGAAGCACAAGCCGAAGATCTGCAATGAGAAGTAGAACAGGTCAAACTGATGGATTGAGCTGCATCAGCAGTTTACGTACGTACGATCGCAAATGTTGCAAACAAGCCACACCGACGCTTTGACTTCGGTAGCCTTCGAACCGCATTAAGCATTTCGCGGTAGCTGAATCTTGATGAGTTAGTCGTCTCATCTTGGATCACCTCGCGGGGCGCTCCGTTTCCTGATATATGTGGCCATAAAACCTGCACGCAATAACAACCCTGACATGTTCGTCTAGAAGCCTATTTTCGCGTCATTAAACTTGGCTACTAAATTTCAAAAAGCATGAACTCGGCTATAATACCTGACATAATAACAGTACACAGCTTTTCACGTACCTTGGGCTCCTCGTACTCTGGATTCTGAATGTACTGAATGTCCATCATGCTGTGTGTAAGTTAACAATTTCTGGAAATGTATAGTCAAAAAACAGTCACAAACCACTTGTAGGTGTCGATTGTATTACAAAAGGTTTAATGTTCAGTATTGTTGTCTATATTGTTTACAACACGAACTACTCTCTAGTTTGCGTCGCGTACGCGAGATATTCATTATTCATGCACAGAAGAGTTTCTCACATGAATTTCTCACAGTCACGAATGCGCATGCTGCGAAAACCGTTATCGGTTATACGTGAGGTCGCACCCGTTTCTTACGATTCTTTATGTATACAACATGCAGTAGTGTGCATGCGCGAAGGATGTCATGACCGGCGTCTATGATAATTGTATGAATGTGACTTGTGACTGACATATTTGATAACTATGTGAATTTGATATTCGCTATGTTTAGTGCGTATCCCGTTTTATTTATCCAAAGGTTCAAACCTTTGTAATATTATAATGCTCGTGGTAAAGTAAACGGACGAGATAATTTGATAGACGTCTTTATTCCTGTTTTAAGAGAAAGTCCACAACTTTAATGTATATACACGTCCCTTTCACAAACAATTAACGCTTCGCAAGCGATTACTCAGTTGACTTTCTGGATCGCATGACACGTAAACTATCAAAACTGTCAAAACCATTGTGCTGACTTGGAACTGCACTTTATAATAAACACGGTCCCTTATCGGGAGCTGATGGGAAAATCCATATACAGTACGGTAGATCGTTAGCCGGCTTCGTTTTTCGAGGCATCCAAGCCGTATTATCATCCCGCCACAATAATGGCTTCTAAAGGTCACTGTGGAATTTTCATGAGATGCATTAGGTTCCATACATTACTCTTGCGCTTTGGAGGATTTGGATTTTTTCCAGTACTAAGAAAAGCAACTGGACCGAAAGACAGCTGGGCTGGCGTTTTATGTTCCTTGATTTGGAGAATCTGGGTGACAGTCCATTTGTTAACAATCATAACCATGTCGCTAATCGGCATGTATATTTACCTCTTCATAAGTCCAGTGAAAAGCGGTTCCTTTACCCAGGATGCGATTGGCCAAGTTAGCAATGTCATGGCAAATGTGGTTTCCTTGTTTTCTTACTTACACCTCATTTACGTCTATGAAGACATTTTAAATATTCTTCGCGAGATCGACAATATTATAGCTGTGTATTTCACGCATCGAACACAAAGGAATCTAACGGCTGTTGCGGTAGTGTCAACAGTGCTCATTTGTGGATTGTTTTTCTACAGTGGCGTGTGGCAAGAACTGCGTGTGGTGCTGACGGAGTGGCCTTCCGTGTCTCCGAAAAACAGATATGCTGAAATCCCTCTGTTGGTACCTTCCCTCACGTCGTATCCAGATCTTTTTAGCAGTTTTCGCTTGTACCTCTGTATACATTGGAATGTTTACCGCCTAATGCTGAACATAGTTAGTCTGTTTGTAATCTTAGTTACAACAGCAATCGCGGCTTGCTTTTCGCGGATTGAAGCATGCGCCAAGAAAGTGTTGTATGAAAAGTATTCATTCGAACAATCGTGTATCGCGCTAGCTGACGATCACGCCCGTCTGGGAAACGAAGTTTCGAAACTGGATGAAAGAGTCTGCTTTTATCGTCTTTCTAGTTACTTGCTGTACGTACTAGAATCTGTGAGGTGCGCCCAGTTTATGACAACATCTGCGGCTTCTGTTCTTGAAACTGTGGCTGTAGTCGTCTTGTGGATAACTGTGGATACCTGTTCAATGATCCACCTCCGCGAAAAGGTATGTAATTAAGTATCGGTTCGATACTATCGCACTCTAGCGATTTATGTAGTACACGACGTTCACGAAATTAAGACAACTGTGTTCCGTTCCATGTTATAGTACTTGTCGGTCGATTATACAGGCAGAATCCGTCATTCCATTATTTTATGAATTTCTTAAACGGCTTCATAGCGGGAAAGATAAGAGTGATTATTTCTTCTACATCATCAAGCTAGAGGCACATCCTGTTGGAATGTCTCTTGGAAAATTCTTCGTGGTCGATCGGCAGTTTGTTGCTGCGGTAAGCCGTAGAGATTCTACAATAATTTACTATATGAACGCGCCATGCTCACCAGGCGTGGTTAGGATTTTCACAGTCTTTCCGTAATCTGCTGGTCTGTTGTTAGAGTGGCGCATTAATCAGCATTTACTTACTGCAATGAAGAGTCGCATACACATAAAAAGCCATTTATGTAATGTGACCCCCTTGGCCTTGTGGCTCGTTGTGCCCTGACAATTCATGCCGTATTTTACGAAAGAAATCTATGAGGCATTTGTTATCTGACTAACAATGTTTTTTTCAAAAGAGTGCTTTTTTGGGATTAGCACACTAGTAATAAAGTAGTATCCGTGATAGAGTACTAGTAGACTTCTGGGAGAGGATTGGAAGAACCTTAATCCGTTACAGTCTTAGAGATACGATCGATGCTGTACGGTCACGTTACCTGCGCCGTTTTTTCATTGCAGTTAACTGGAGCTGTTGCTACCTATACGATCCTCATGTGGGAGCTGGGCGAGAAAGGCATGTCACTGGATGACATCGCAATGATAAAAGCATTATTCCATAACGAGTTCAAAAATATCTCCTTTTCGTTGCAACCACCCTGTTATCCAGCATCTTAATCAGAAGTCACGCGACTTCCGCATGGCACGATCAGAAGAAAAAACATTTAGTTATGAGCTTTTCCGTCTGAGAAATCGATGTGCAGTAAAACTTAACAATTGAGTCGTTTATAGTCCTTTGCTAATGTCGTTTAGGAGACATCATGAGTCGGCATGACGCAGATAAAATTATGCTGATGCCAAGATTTCATTCTTTTGAGCATTGCTTTTATATTCTGACGCATTTTATATCTCAAGTTTACCCGGCCAGTAATTCGAAAATTAAGAACTTCAGTTAAGGACGGTTTTGTAAAGCCCAGATGCAGCCACGCTTGTCCGCGAAGTGTTACTCTATCTGTAGTACTTAATAAAACTTCGACATACTGCAAATACAAAAAGAGACTGCTAGGTGACCTTTAAAAACTTTAACGGGCTTCTTAATGCATCTCGTTCGTCACAGCATCTGTTGTACGTACATAACTGACGCAGTTACTGACGAGAAAGAAAAATAAAAAAAGTGCACGTAGAAGCAAGCAGCAAGAAGCTAAAGAGTTAAGAAAATGCGTTTTTGTAGAAACTCTGTATTAGTCGTACTGCTGGTTGCACAATTATCCAGTGGACTTGGAGTACTGTGTACGGTGCAGCAATGATAATCTCATTTCGAATAAAGAGTAACCAAAACCACCACTTCCTATCATTTGCATTTAAAGACTTTTCGACCCAACAACTTCAATCCATTATGCATTTCCACACTGCCAAGGTTAAACAGAAACGGATTCACGGCGGACAAGGAATACCCCAGCCAGTAGGACACCAGATAAATCTCCTCATTTTCATATCCAACGGCCAGCTCCAGCATCTGATAAACAAACCACGGACCAAACTGAACAACCAGTGCCGCTAACAACGCGGATAGCAGCCAGAAGGCCTGCTTCTGTTTCTTGACCCGCGTCGCATGTTCCGGTCGGATATCCTGCACCGCTGTACTTCCGACCCGAATCCCTCTTCTATGTTTAATCCACAATTTCCAAGAAGTCAGCGAATAACAACAAACAGTCACGGCGGACGGGAGCCACTGCGTCAATACTGCGACATACACAGAGCTGGCGTAATGAGGCTCGACTGTAATGCTCCAGACACATTCACCGTCATTGGCACCAATAATGGCCTGATTGCTGAGCAAACCTGGTAGAATAATGAGATTGGACCAAATCCAGCTGGAACAGATCAGAATTACACATTTCTTTTCCGTGTGGCGTTGGCGATAGGAAATCGGCCATGTTATCGCCCAGAACCGGTCACAGGCGATGATCATGATTGTCTGAAGACTTTGGGATGTGCCAAGAAAATCGAAATAAATCCAGGCTGTGCACTGCCAGTCGGACAGTGGCCAGTGTCTGTGGTAGGTTAGAACGGCGAACGAGGTCATGGATATGGCTCCCGTTATGCAGTCGGAAATCGCCAGATTGAAGAGATAGTAGTTGAAGACAGTGCGTACCTGGGCGACAAATAGAAAGGCTGCGATTATCGCCAAGTTTGTTGTTACTGTGGAGGTTATCAAACAGATGACAGGGACCAAAACCCATGGTGAAGATGGATGGTGAGAAAGCAAAGAATGGTTCGAATTAGCGTAGGGATCCATAGTGTCGCAGTGCAGCTTTAATTTTGATCTGTTTACCAAGCTGCATGTGCAAGACTCCTGCGAAGGCACATGATTGTTTCTGACGAGGTTGGTAGTTATGTGAACAACCCAAGAGCTCTATCCGACCTAATTGCACATCCGGAAATCTAATGCGGGAGATGTATTGCGGTATTTCGACAATGTCACGCAGTTTTAAGAAATCTGTCAAGCGTGTCATGACATTCAAAAGCACTGAATATCTGATTCGCGCAAATACTGAATGAGAGGATGATTTAGTCGGCGTGATCCTGGACTTCATGATGTACAGTAATGGTGGATGGCAAGTGCAGAGCGGCTTAATTGAGTTGGTTCAGTAGTTTAACGTTCACAGATACCAGTGAGGAGTCACTTATCGAAAATCTACAGACACATTTACAGATCTGCACAATGCAAAACTTGCACAATGCAAAACTAGAACAACAAGCGACAGGTCATCCATACTGAAAAAAACACAAAAACCATCCTTTCATGACCAACAGAAGTTTACAAAAATGATAGTCGGTAAAAAGATTATCCACAAACCGATTCAAATCGTTCCACTACATTTCCATTAACAGTGTTTGGAAGCTGCCTCGTGAGGCATAAGCGGTTTCGTTCAAATCCAGGGTGGCTTATAATTTGCTGAATACAGATGGTCAACCATCTGATACTTGACACCACCTGGTACCCGTTTCAGCTTGTCTTGCTTGCTAGAAAAATATCGAACCTTTCCGTGCAACGCCGCTTTCCGTTCCATAACGTTTATACGCATTCACAGTATAAGCAAGTGGTTTCGTACTTCCAAAGTCCCAAGTTTGTACAATGAGCGCGTCAACATCAGAGTACCCTCGCAGAAACCCTCGCATATTCATTTCACAGTAGTAAAAGTAACAAATGCAGCTGGCTAAAAACTAAAAATCTCCCTTTTTCGTTTGTTAACTGAGCATACATTGGGTCGAAGGCACATGGCACCGTACACCAGTTTCTATCTTGGCTTTATTGCGCATTCGTACTAGGGGTGATCGGTCGAGGTACTGGGGGATGCATTGTGCCTTTAGCTCTGTTTGACGGCGATTTGTCCAAATGCTATTAAGCGTTTACTTCCGTACCTTAAACATCTGACGATATACTGAATCATCTGTGTTTCTATGGTACAGCTCGCCGCAATAGAACGGGAAGATTATCGGTGACCTATAAATCGCTGCTAACCTTGATAACAATAAGTTTTGGCGTTTACCATGATACTGTTCATTGGCAGGGAATAATGCCTTTTTTCATTTTCGACAGACGAGTAAATCCGACGCATGCGTGCTGCATAGCATGTCTTCGTCATCTTTTAAGCGGTTTACATTATGTTTCAATCCGGATTTCACTGTACAGCCCCCGTGTAATCGGGATGCGTATATTAATCCGTAGGATATGCATAAGGACATCAGCCTGAGATCCAGTGTAACGTGCAATGAAACTCGCATGGATTTCCGGCAGTCCTAGTTTCTCAGTTCTGGAAAACGACTCAAGTTATTATATTCTTCTCTGCTTGTCACATGCTTCCTTGTCATTTGAGCGATTGAAGGTTGTTCTACATGAACTCGAGTCACTTGCTGGAAAGCAGTTTCCAGATGCATCTTAATTACAAAAATAACTATTACCTAATTTCCACCCGGAATTGGTTTCCAGGTTAGAGTTGGCATGTGTATTTGAGGACTTCTTTAATAAGCCGGCACTTTCATCGCAACTCGCCTTCGACGGAATTTAACGTTATCAAGTTTTTTGTTTTGGATTTCTTTGCTTACCTGTGCACTGCGTCAACCACGATTTCCTGTTCTTTCCTAAATGGTTCTTAACTACTACGCAAATATCCGAACTTCCTTACTACCTGAAGAACTGCAGTCGTCAAGGTCATCATGATTTATATTGCACTGGTTATGTATTTTGTGTTACGTTGGTATGCCATAGCTTGCAGTGTGCTAAATGTTGAACTGATTGCATTCGGAAGCAAATTCCTTACCAATTATGCGCAGCTGGTTTACCTTGGCCCAGCCATGAGTACAGCCGTGGATGACGTAAATGCAAAGTACAATGGGACTTTGAATTTGACCCTGACCTATGTTTACGACGACATTCAGTATCAATCGAATGCCCTGAATGAATATACAGCAAATCAGGTTGCCGAATGGTATTACCGCAAACGGACTGCAGATGCTTTGAATATCTTGCTGATACCAAGTAAACACCCAGATTAAGAGGAATACTGTAAAGGTTACCAGTATCAACCTCAACAAAAATCATTTGAACATGCATTTGCTGTTCAACCGGTCTTATTGTTGAGCCACCTGGTGAAACCTGTTGTGGTTATGTTCGATCTGCACTAGGCATTTTTTGGACCTTAAATTATTTCTATTTTCAAGTACACTTTGTACGGGTTAGAAGATTTTGTAGGTGACTCGAGTCAGAACAAATCAGATATGTAAGTAAACTGAAAAAAGAACAATCGATAAAAGCGAAGTGCACTACAATTAAAAGCCTAACACCTATCTTTACGACTCAAAATGTACTACTTAAGGTCTAATTACCGGCGAGCTCTAAATGGAAATATATTAAGCCAGAATGTAAAGTCTCTGTCAGGTCACTTCGTTTCCTTTTGCTCTTCTTTACTTGCTACGATTAATCTAATTATCTGCAACGGTGCTCCATGATATCCAATTTCCAGATGGAATCATTTTACCGGATCTCTGTTACTTAATCGAGCAGTGGCACTTCCTATACATCTCCACGTGAGTTGGCCATTTCGTTTCCTCTCTAGCATCATTTCAACCGCCCTTGACAGTGTTTCAGCTACTCCAGCTATTCGTAACCGGACACTGAATCCTGGTTGGATATCCACCGCTCGCTTAAACATGCCGGCTATTTCCCAGTTCTTTCTATCCGTATTTAAGAAATTCAACTGGAGAACGTTGGTTATTGTGGTGGACGCCAATTCCCCCGATGTTTATCGGGCGGTTGGAGAACGATTGAAGAACGATGCACTCCGGCATTATGGGACGGCTCCGCTGATGTTGAACGTTCAGGCCGCTCAACCGGGATATGACTTCACATCTGTCTTAGAAACGATTCGAAACGTTACGAGAAGTAAGCTGTTGTTTGGGACAAGATCCAGATCGCTATACTGGACAGTAACTCTAACGTTTACTAACAGTTGTAGTTTATCTTGGACATGCGAAATACCTGCGAAAGTTTCTGGTAATCATATACATACTCGCAGTTCTGTTTTGTGTACAATCGATGAAAACTGACTAATGACGACATTTAACAGATCACGGCCGATGCATTAAACATGACGGATGGGCATTACGTAAGTCGCGCTTGTAAGTTATATGACTCATGCAACGTTCGGACGCTGCATTAATATTTGCATTAACAGTAGAAGTAGTGATCGAAGGTATTCGAAGCTGCAGGTGTTCTTTGGTGTGGATCCGATGAATAACGAGCAAGTTTACGGAAAACTGCACTGGAACTACTGCGACGAGAGTGACATGGTAGCATTCAAATTGGCCCAAAATAATCCGACGCTGAATATGACATTTGCTGTTTTAGGTAGCGAAACGTGCTTTTCAGTTTCTATTAGTCTATCGGCCTGCGGACTTTTATGATACGAATAATCCGACTATCGCGATGAAGGCCATCGAAAATACAAAGCGGGATTTCAATTTCTCGTACGACATTGCCCAGCAGGTACTGTATAGACCCTGTAGGTCTATGGAGAAATATAGACGTTAAGTAATAACGGCGTTCTGGGTTTTGTAGCCATATCAGAGTTTAGTGAGCTCGTATGGAGCTGTGATGGCTGTAGCGGAGATCCTTTCAGACATTCAAAAAACAAACGCTACACTGTCTTTCTCTGGATCTTTCCTGGCGTCGTTCTTTTATAACCGATCATTTGACAACTCCATGGCGCCGATTTACATTGACAAACACGGTGAACGACAGGTGGATTCATTAATCTGGCGCTTCGACTCAAATGGGACCGCACTGGTATAAACAACGACTGGGCGCTCATTATAGCAACATCTCACAATTCCCACTGGGAACTTTGTTACAGAAGTTTCTGTATAAGCCAGCCAGTGATTCTGCATTAGTTCAGTTGAATCAGATCGACCGCTGGATAGGGAATTCCTGGCCACCTCTAAACGAGCCTGTTTGTGGTTACACAAATCAGAAAGCCATTTGTCTCCCAGGTTAGTAAATAACCTGAGCAAACGGCTACCTATTCGGAAAGTCTTTGACAAATTTAGTTCATTGTACAGTAGGTGACAACACGTACGTTGGAAAGGTTGTCGGATCCACATTAACCGTCGTCTTAGTGATACTCCTTGGCCTAAACCTATACGCATGGTTAGAAACTATGACGGTAACTTTTCTATGTAGAATGATTGAGAGGAATATGTTCTTCAGCAAAACGAAGAACGATCTTCGGAGGTTAGAAGAAACATGGTGGAAGGTGGATGGATGGAAACTAGAATTCTATTCTTCGAAATCATCCTGTCGCTCTGATTTGGACCTGCTGGATAAAACCACAAACACGAGCAATTACAAAAACAGCTGCAGAGTTTGTATTCTGTTATTGCACATGTTAGTATTAAGCCTTATCGTAATCATCTGTAGAACCATTCAAATATTCATTATCTGCCGGCCATGCTTCTGGAAATTCCAGTATCCATGGAAGTTATCGCGTCATCAACACATGAGTCACAACTGATCAGCCTTTCAGTGATGGAAAGCAATCGCTCGATTGTATCTTATTTAGCAAAGGTACGCTCACTGAAGCTCTTGGCTATTATTAATTACAGTCATTTATCTATACGTTTTGATTACAGCTTCGTTCCATAAACCACGAGAACTTGATTAGGCTAGTTGGCCTAACAATCATACACACTGATAAAACAGCTCGGATTGGCGTGTTATTCGAAATGATGGAACGCGGCTGCCTGTATGACCTTTTCTCCTGCCTCATCAGCTGGGATACCTCTTTATCCTACTCGTTAATCCTAGATTTTCTAGAAGTAAATTATAATTCCGAGCTGAGATTGTTAGGATTGCTATTCACGTGTGATTTACTAGGGCTTACAATTCATACATTCTTCACCATTGGAATACCACGGAAACCTTTCCGGCCGTCACTGCCTTATTGATAAATTTTTTACTCTCAAGATTGCTGGATTTGTCAACGTCAGGCTCCAGAACGCATTGCGAACAGCTTCGCCCGACATTGTTATTGTGAACCGGAAGCCAGATTCGACTGGCAGTTTACCAGTCAGAGCGCTGCAGAAAGACGATATCTATGCAACCGGGGTAATCCTGTCTGAAATTTTCAGCAAGCACTCGGTTCCAGACAGAGGTGTGGTCGACTTGGCGTTTGTATAATCTTCAGCTGGCTGCTGACGTTAACGTATTGATGTGGTCTTAACATTTAGGAAGCGTGGGTACATTAACAACACAGAATGACTCTCCTCTTCGAGATTACGAACCAGTAATCCGGCAATGCCAGCACGCTAATCCAGAGGAAAGGCCAACGGTTAAAGACATCCGAAGTATGCTGGCTGAAATATCATCCATTTTCTCGGCCCGCAAATCGGGAATAAAACTCGTGGATCGCATTCAAAGAAGACTGCTTGATTATGCCAGAGACCTGGAAACCGAAGTAGCTGTGAGAACCAAAAGTCTTGTAGAAGAAATGGAACAGTGCGACCGAATTATTGCACAATTTCTACCGCGGTACGGACGTCAGTTTATAGTATCACACATTCCCCAAGTTTCTTTTTTGTATAGACGGGTGGCTCGTCGCATTCGGGCGGGTGAAAGCGTCTTGGCCGAGTTGTACGACAGTGTGACAATCATGTTCATCCAGCTGTCTGGTTTCTCGACGCTAGTCAGCAATCCTGACACCCTGATAAACCTTGTGAGCGAAGCGGAGAGTAGCTTGGATCGACTCACATCGTCGTATTTGGATGATGCATATAAGGTGGAAGCTGTAGATGATTCCTATTTGGTAAACATAATTCACGATACGAACAATTCGCATTCATTTAAACCAGTAATGACTATTATATACGCAGGTGGTCAGTGGCTTACCGGTAAGGAATGGCAACCGCCATATCAGTGTTGTCCTGGATTTATCGATTCGGACGATGCAGGTTATCGGGCACTTTGCTCGGTATAACATCGAATTCAGAGCTGGCATCCACTCAGGTACTGAACGTCTGGAATGCCACTAGAAAAGTATAGTATATATATATAACTCTGCTTCTTTCTACTCAAGGTCCATGTGCAGCGGGAGTTGTCGGATTTCGTCGGCTTCGATACTGCATGTGAGCTGCACATCCCTATAGATCGTCAGCGAACATTATGCAGTGTGTTTCGATTTTTAGGTTTGGTGATACTGTAAATACCGCATCTCGGATTTGTTCCCATGGGCTACCAGGTCGCATCCATGTCAGCCAGTTTTCCGCTCACATGGCGGCTGGTAATCCAGCTTTTCAGCTGGAGAACCGAGGAATACTGTCCATCAAGGGCAAAGGAGAGATGGAAACGTTTTGGTTGCTGCCTCCAAATCCAGTAGATCAAACTGGGATTGACTCATTGTCGTAATGCTGCATAGTCTAGCTGGGCCCAGATTCGAATTCTGCGATACATTGAACCAAAATTGGCCTAATCGGTTTTGTTAATGATATGATAGTGATACCCTTAACGTTATTCGCCCATAAACTCCTTATGGGCGATGGATTGGTCAACCTAAGGTCATTTGTTTCATATGATTTTAGAACTTGCATATGGGGCGGCAGAAATGTTTATGTACAAAGTGCGAGTGACAGAAATAACCTTTTATGCCAAGTACTGCCTAATGAAGTGTTCACAGTGCACGGAGGTTGAAATCCAAACAACTGTTGATCAGATGACATTGTCTCCGGTAACTCATATCGTTGTGAGCCGCATAAACAGCAATGATCATAAGAAAAATAAGGAAGGCACTTGCTTTACACTAGATCGACGAATATGGACATATGTTATCCCATGAATACACGCCATGAATGTCGGTCGAATGGCACTACCATCCCCGGAAAACGATAAGCAATCATTTTTGCTGATTCTGGATAAAAACGTCGTATATGTATTCGAGCCGCAGACAATACCCTGTACCGTGTTTTAAACTAGGAAAGTGCACTCGCTCGTAGCGGGCACTGGGTGACCGAAGCGAAGAATGATTACGCGCGCGATTTAATAATTTAATAACTTATCAGTTTTTTATGTTATTTAATATTATTAATAAATAGTAAAAATACATAAGAATAGTGACCGACCGACGGGCAGACATTGAGATCCACTTGAGCTGAGTATAGAAGACCTTCTCTCCGCTTCGGTCGGCGAACAAAATTTGTGACCCAAATCATTTTTGATTCTCACATTGGCAAGCATTTTGCCCGACTATTTTTTGTCATGGAATACGTACCTTACTTATTCATCTTATTCATCTGTCACTGTTACTAAATATGGTACCACTATAGGCACCGCCATACACCCCGTTTCACCCCCATTGCAACCCGAATCACTATAGGCACCCCTTTTAAAATTTTTTAAATTACGGTTACGAGCTAGTTACTGTAACGCGTATCGCTGCTACCATGCTTAATATCGTAATAAAATGGTGGCCTTCATAAATATCTGCACTAGCTAAAATAGTACTGCGAGTATCCCCCTATTATGCGATACCGGTTACTTTGCTGCGCACTAGCTGAAATGAGTTCCAGAGCGCCATCTCCTGTAGCACAGTAGTAATGACTTTGTAGTACATTTCTCGTCAGATAAAGCTGAAAACGACTCCCAGCAGAATGCTCGCGAAGACTGTGTTGTTTGCCTGCCTGGATCCTTGCCGAAAGGGCATTTAGATTGATAAAGCTTAAAGTCTGGGAAAACTAGCAGTTCAAGCAGTTTCCATTAATTTTTTTTTTCAGCTGTCATACTGTCACTTTATTGGCAAAGCCACAACAGTACAGAAGCCAGCGCATCGAGACTACTCCTGTACGTTAAAATTCAAACATTGAAAAAACAACCGTAATCGTTACCAGACACCTTCGAACGGGCGGGTAGAGTACCCAAAACAGAAGCTGCATTTCCTTTAACTACTGCTAAACTAATGCGGTGCTTAATGAAAGCGGTCGATCTGGCCTCTCCTGTCAGTTCACGAATCTTGCGTCCGGCAAACTGGATGAGCTCAACAAAGGCGGAGCGAAGAGTTTCCAAGGTTTCGACCGCTATGTTTCCATTAATTAATTCAAAAGGGGTGCCTATAGTAAATGGGGTGCGAAAAGGGGTGCCTATAGTAAACGGGGGTGAAAGGGGGTGCCTATAGCGATTTCCTACTAAATAACGTAATTTTTTCTATTGCTGTAGAAAGCGGATAGCTGATCAGGCGTCCCAAGGAAGACCAACGGCTTTTCTTTGCTCAAATTAGTATGAGGAAATCAGCAGGTCATCGCCACAGATTTATAATTCAGAACACAGGCAGATCAACAAAGCCTTAAAAAGGCAAATCGGTCACTCGCCAGACTCAAAATATCAGCTTATCAGAAGCTCAAACTATTCATCGACCGAAGTGAGGCGGAGGTCTTCTACAGGAGGTCCTGTATGCTCGCTTGCGACGACTTTCGTGTTGTTTGTCAGCCTGTCAGACGGCCCCGACGGAGTATAACAATTTTTGCTTCCCAAGACTAATATGACCATTGCTATCCGGTTTCTTCTCAGTGCTTATTTAACAACAATTGCTCGTGTTGACGCCTTCAATGGCTCATTTGCAACCATTGAGCCAATAGGTTGTCATTTCATTCTTTCCCTTAATTGAGATGACACCCCGGCATTCTGTTTCGAACAGCCCAACCTCGACCACCATTTTAGCCGTATAGTCAGACATTTGAATGCGATCTGGCTCTGCGGAAGAGCACATCCTCGAGGCGGTATTGACAGTGTCACCAAATCTGTAAGAACGTCCTTGAAAACAATCGTCAGCTAGACCACGATCCGTTGCATCTTATGTCACCTACAGACAGTATCTTAACCGCCGAAATCCAACAATCCCCGCGGCACATGGACCTGAAAAGCAGTTACAGGTTTAGGTTATCATGCGAAATGCTATCGCACTTGATCAGTTACCGGAGTGAATCCCACTTTTGAATTGTAGACCATGCTGTGCAAACAGTCCTGGAGTCGACTGCTGTATTTTGATGGCGAGCTCAGCGGTCACTCTAACGTGCCGGTCGCCGTTTCCTACTGGCAGGCCACTTGCTACCTAAACGATCCAAATTAGAAGAATCGCAACTAAATAATGGATTGTCAGCATTTAACGCACCAAATAACAATCGTCCACTGCTTCCACTTTATAGATTTCATCGAAAAATGAATCGATCAAGTGGTCAACGATAATTTCCGACTCGCTGATGACGTCAGTAATTGTTTTTGGAGGATTGTCCGCAACAAAGTTCGCAAAGCCGCACATTTGCGTAAACATAAGGGTGGCACAGTCGAAAAATTCCGCAGGGACGGATTTTCCGGCGCGAATCTGATTTACTACCCATCTGAAATATTTCTTTGTTTCACCTTGACGGTAATTTTAAGGCTGTCTACTCACGTTAGACAAATACTACGTGGGTACTTGATTACTCATAACTGCAGAAAATTTGATGAATAAACCATATTCAAGAAACGCAACAATGTGATAATGTATGAAAGTTTACCGGGGAAGCAGCTGTGCGATGATTGCGTTACATCGATCCATCTCATCCAATAAATTTCTGGTTCGTATGCCCACTTCAGTCTCCAATTCTCGCGTGTAGCCAGCAAGCCGGTTTTGAACTTTATCGATAAATTTCATCCTGGACTGACGGAATGAAAATGCGGCTGATTTCTTGGCCAAATTCTCCCTCAGCTGTTTAACGGATGGCCTTTCGTTTATGTCATTCTGCCAGCACAACGCCAAAACTTCTTGATATTCTTGGACGCATTCTGGTTGCGCCAGATTAATTTTCTCTGTCACAAACTTCCAGTTATACTTTTTGCTTTATACTGTATGTTTCTAACCTAATTCTTCACACTTTTCTTTACCTAAGCTGTCCGTAGAAGAGCACCTTTGCTTTGCAAACAGCTCCCATAGCACCACACCAGCCGCGTAGATGTCCACTTTTTGGTTGAATATCACGGAAAGCGTGTTGCGCTTTGTAAATAAAGTCGTGTAAGCTGCGATGCAAGTACGTTCTCCGTTAGATCCATGTATAGCGTCGTGAAGCCTAGAGTTAACTAGTCCACATATTTTTAAAGTAAAATTCTTGTCAACATGACAGTATAGACCGCATAAAGTCCCATGATAGCTTAAGGCTGATGAATGAATGAACTGAACGCCCTGAAAGTGATATTCTGAACGTTAGGACCATAATAACGTAAGTAAAAGGGAGAGGTCGCTACCTCCAAAAAATCGTTTGCAAGCGAACTGATCAGTGCAATATCCAGTCTAATGATCCCATCGAATACAGCGTATATGCAGCCGCGTGCGGGCTGTTCCATGATGATGCCGATACCACTAACGGTCTTCGCTTTAATGAAAGATATTCCATAAAGACGGGAAATGTTCTGATGGTTCAAGTTACGCAGCTAGAAAAAGACGAAAAAGATACAAACGTAATGACAAAGATCAACAGAAATGAATTTCTGTTCAAATCACGTTCTTATACTTTATCCATATGGGCCAAAAATGACCGATGAGATGCAATGCGATCCAGGGATTTTTCTTCCATTAACCTCTCAACTATCTCGATTATAACGTGAACTCCGTGAAGTTTGGCGGAAACAAACTTGCCATTCTGCAGAAAAGTAGCTTGGTTAATGGAGATTACGTTGTTTGCTTTCGTACCAAAGATGAAAAAGCAAGATAAAACCGTATAATTGTAATGACATTTCAACCTGCTATTAACGTTTACGTACTGACAGACTGGAGCACATGATCGACTGGAAAAAAATAATATTCTGATGTGCTCTTGTTCAAATCTACTCATCGCTTTCTCTAAGAATCCCATATGAAAAAAAACTGCAAATCAGACAATTGCTCACCAGGTATCGGGTTCTGACTTCTGTAGCGAAGCTCTTTCGTTCTAAACTTGAATGCATTGAAGTTGCGAAAAGCGACGGGATCCGTTCGAATTCCAACTGAGACTGGTTGACCCTCCACCATGTTGCCATGGTCTTTTCATTGGTTCGCTTGATCAGACTGTACAAAGTAGATCCAGCTAGTATTACAGCTGGTAACAGCACAACAGCCGTTGTGCACAAGAAAGCTATTGCCTACCAAACCGCTATGGCAATTATGATTATGGAAAGTACAAGAACAGTTGGTATGGCTAACGCAGCCACCGAAATCCGTTTTTCTGGAACGAAGAGAAGATATCGCTACGGATGGGGAGCTGCGTAAAACAAGGTATATTGTGTACCTTGTTGCACACAAACTGCGCGATCATTGTTGTACCCGCAAAATGGTTCGTTTGGAGGTGGCCATGTACCATTTGCCCAATGGGGAATTTCATACAGCTGAATCACGGGCGCGTTGCGAGCAGCATGTTTGTACAAAAATCTCTTTAAATAAAGAAGAAAATGTGTTCTACTAAACAAGCATGCTGGCCTGAAAATACGACAATGTATATCATATACCATTCGAACGGTACGTACATTTTGTGCGCCGTGTTCTTCAAAGCGCCATAGGTGCAAGTCCAGTTGCCGTCCTCCCTTTTCACCGATATAGATTTCAGTAACGTTGTTATCAAACGTTCGATTAAGAAACCGATTCGCTATGAATGTGCCGTTATTATACGAATTCCCGTAGCCATCTGTTGCCCACAAATCATTCATAACCTAGAAATAAAACTCGAAGATTTTGCCAGGTATGGTAAGTTCGACGTTGTACATAATTTTTTATACCCTATGTCTTAGCAAAATCTTAATGCTTTCATGTGTCTCTTTGTACTGATAAACTGACAGCAGCAGTTTATTCATCACACCGACGGAAACGAAAAAGTACGTTGAGTGCTGGTGCTATACAGGCCATATACTGAATAACCCATTATCAGTTCAAAACAGGGCCTGAGAAGGCCGTAACTTCCAACTGGAATCTGAATCTTACCTCAGACACCATCGTCACTGCACTATAGCAACCAAGCATCTGTAAGTACGGCTGCAAAATCAACGATAACGTTAGCAGAGTTTCCCTTTTCGAAAA
>JAQGAU010000427.1:0-28286 GCA_034698045.1 Paramacrobiotus richtersi
GTCTAGGGGCAAATTTACTTCCGCTCCAGGATCTCTAGTCAACCGCCCGGGTGCGGTACGAACGCATGAGGTCTATTCCCGGACTGGAATGTTTAGTCACCCTTGTGACGGCCTTGTCGTTGTATCGATGTATCAGTATCGAAAACAGTGCAGTTTTATGAATGTTTTTATGGTAAAAGTTTATCCGTCACTATTTCCGGTTTTTTAAATCTGGTTTCAGTAAAAATGAGTTATTTTATGCATTTTTCGATAATTTCTCTCTAGCGTTGGATTTACATCGTACCAGTTCCCAATCGCTTCCCCCTCCGCCCCCGCCTCAGGGAGTAAAGGAACCAAGACCAAACCTGCATTCCGCTTGAAGAAAAAGAAATCCTTCAAGAACAAGGACATTCTGACACAAGATGAACCCTTCACGGACAGTGCGTTACTGCAGAGCATGCAGAGCAAAAAGACCAGCAAATTGAAGTATAAGAGCAGTTTCTCCAGCAACACCAACCCCTTTGACGACCGGCCCTTCGCCGTGGCGCCCTTGGTTCCGGCCAGTGCCAAGAAGGCTGTGGCACCGTTGGCGCAGACACAGACAGCTGGTAAGGATTGTTTGTGTATTTGGTAGTGTTTCGGTAGTTTTCATGGTTAGTCGACCGTTCGGAATTGTCTGAGATTTTGTTTTGCAGTTTCTTTATTTTGTTCTTATTGATTCTGGTTTTTGAATCTTTTTAGAAATAGGACATTCCTGTGCGAAAGTTTTGTAGTTTTTTACTGTTCTGATATAATTTTGTGTTTTGCGTAGTAATGTTTATGTGTTTTCATTTAATGTTCGGTTAATATTCTGTTTTTATAATGTTGTGTTGTTCTGTTTTTTCGTTCGGTTTTAATAATTCGTTTTATGTTGAAAATTTTGTGCTGAGTTTTTACTTTTGGAATTCTGGCATTTTCCTATTTTCCTGATAAACTTCCTCTTTATGAGCAAGATCCGAGCACTTCAAATATATATGAATTGAATATTATTAATTAAATATTTATGGAGATGTTATGGAAATTTGCCTTTTTTCACATTTTTCTTGGATTTGTAAGTGAAACACTTGGATTGATTTTCAGATGATTTAGACACCCAGATCTTCGGTATACCATTAAGCAAAGCCGTCCAGATTGATCGTTGCCCGGATGGATTACAAATTCCAGCGTTTTTCCGCGTCTGCGTCAACTACATTGAGGATAACGGTAGTTTAACAGTATTATCACCCGCAAACGATGTCTCATGTGTTGAACGACGCAGGTTTGGATACGATGGGTATCTATCGCACTTCCGGCTCGCAGACCCGCATCCAGGAGTTGAAGCAGCATTTTAATCGTGGGGATCGTGTGCGCTTGAATGATTACGACGTGGCCACCGTGGCCGATGTGATGAAGATCTACATTCGGGAGTTGCCGCAGAAACTCCTTCCGGAGGAGTTTCTACCCGATTTGGAAGATGCACTAGGTGAGTTTGTGTTTTTTCTTGTTTTTATGGGGTTTATTATCAAATTAGATTGATTTACCGGTAAACTAAATAATGGCGTAATTTAGTAAGATCATTGGCGGCATAATAAAAGAATATTATAAAAACAATAGAATAGTATTATTAAATATTGGAATAATACTATAAAATAATAGAAAAATATTATAAAATAATAGAATAATATTATAAAATAATAGAATAATATTATAAAATAATAGAATAATATTATAAAAGAATGTGATATGAGAATAATTGACGGATGATCGCCCGTATACGCTAATTGGCTTCCCGCGTAAAAGGCTTGTGGAAGTGGAAATTTTGTAGTGTAGTGGCATGTACATGCACGAAAACAACCACTATGCATGTTCGAAATCAGTGCAACTCGTTTTGTTTGCTGAATAGTTCGTTTCATATTTTTCTCGCACTTTTTATACCTTTTCGTCAGTTCCATCACTTGTATGATTAAACTCTCTGTAGAAAATATGCCTTCATAACTGGAAGGCGAAGTTCATAACTGTAGAATGCGTCACTTGTTGTCTTACTATCGATGAATTTCTCCAGATGTTCACCATTAATATTGTTGATTTAAGGTGAATTAATTAAATAAGTTATTCTGGATTATGGTGTAATAGTTGCATTGCTTTGCGTTCTACAGAAATTCCCGAAATAACTAAACGAATGGAAACCACCCACAGGATTCTGCTGCGTCTGGAGCCCTGTCGTCGCACTTTGTTGGGCTGGATTTTCGTCCACATGTCGCACATTATGGAGCACCAGGATGTCAATAAAATGAGCTTGAAAAATCTGGCGTTAGTACTGGAACCGACACTGCGCATCCAGAGCAACAAGGTGCTGAATTTCTTTCTCAACTATCCCACCGAAATCTTCCATGATATCAGCATTTCCAAGTGAGTTTGGATTAGAAAACGTTGGTTTTTTAATTCGGAAAAAATTTAAAAAAAAGCTTAGATATTTAAATATTAGACCCACGTATAAGATTTGATGAGCGCATAAAAGAGAATCAGAATAAAACATTTATCAAGAATAAAAATGAAAAAAGAACGAATAAATCGCTGTAGAATTTGGATGGAATCTCCACGTGGCGAGTATTTCGAGTGAAATATTTTCGTAACAATAAATGTGGAAATATTCTGAAAAAAATCCCGAACGAAGTAAAATGATGAAACGAAAAATTTTATAAATTTTATAAAAAAAGGTGAGATTTTAGAATAATAAAAAAAAATGACGACGTTGCAGATTGAGTGCACCGGTCGCCGTCGCCACCGCTAAGCCATCCGGCAAAGCGAACAACACCGAGGAGACGCTGGCACAGCTGCGGGACGAGCTGGTGAAGAAGGAGACGAGTCTCAACCAGATGCATCTGGAGATCAAGCAGGGCAAGGCCAGTAAGCGCAAGGAGGAGCAGTTGTGGGAGATTCAACGCCAAGTGACGCAACTGAAGCGGACGGTGAGAAAACGGCCTTGTCCGTTGTGGTGTTGGAATTATTATTATCGGAATTGTTGGTGTTTTTGTGCTGAAATTGACGCTGTTTTAATTTGTTGCTGTGATTCAAATATTACCATAACATTCGAATATTACCTAATTTATTTATTAATTATTTAAAATTAAATTTTATATATTCAAATATTACCTTACCATAACATTCAAATATTACCTGATTTATTTATTAATTATTTAAATATTCAAATATGACCTTACCGTAACATTCAAATATTACCTAATTTATTTACTAATTATTTAAATATTCAAATATTACCTTGCCATAACATTTTTGCTAACTGTATCTCAACCTTAGGAAGCTGACTGATAGTATATACACGGTAATAGGATAATTTGATAAGGATAATTTGAAACATTTACCATAAAATGTGGGTTTGTTGTGGTAGAAGCATTAGCAGACACATGTCTGTGGCTGACTACAGCGAGCAGACATATCGCGCTTTAAGCACCCGATTGACGATGTCGACAAATTTTTTTATATATGTTAAGTAAGTACACAATTACCATGTTAGTCGTGTTTTTTTTGGTCGTCACAAGAGTGACAAAAAAGTTTATATCGCTGCTTTATGTAACTTGTATACAGAGTAACAGATGCACCAATGGCTTTCCTTCCACACGGTGCCATTACTCTACGAAATTTGATATTCGTACAATATTTCTTGTCATGCGGGAGTTATGTTACGTCGTCATTACGAGTGGAAAAATTGCCAAAACAGAAAGCGAATGTAAAGTGTAATGCACAAAGCCAGGAAACAGATATTTTAATACTGATGTAGTCAAATCTTTATTTGGCACTCTATTCCGATTAAATTTGAAATTCGCAAATGGAATTCAAAAAATCTGAATTGGATTAGGATCAGGTTAAAAAAAGCACTGACGGAGCGATTTAGAACGAAATAATGCAGAATTCGCTGAGTTTATTCATGTGTAGATCCGTACATTTGAGAAGATGACCACCGTCCCATTGCAACCGGACGTGGTCCCCACCAGCGGCATCCTCATCCCCACTAAAGTAGCCGACGGGACCAAATCCCCCATTTCCGGGAAGGCGGAGCCGGAACGCGTGAAACGCGAAGATGTACCGGTACATAGCAGTGGCGGGGACGGACAGAACGTCGTGGATGAAGCGGAGAAGAAGGCCAATGTGGAGAAGCTGCTGTATCTGATCAGTCTGCAGGAGGTGCTGTTGGGACATAATGCCGGGCTCCGGGAGCAGATTGTCCGGGAGAGTAACACGGTGATTGGACTGTATGAGCAGCTGCATGTGATACAGGATGCGGTGATGCTCCAGGTGAGAAATGTTATTAAAAGTTCATGTGTACATATGTTAAGGTTACGGATTCGGTTTTCCTTACTACATTGTACAAGTTGTCTAGATTTTGTTTCATTTATTGCTGTTTATGTATCGATCGATATAACAAAAGTAACGTTCATGCTAGCTAGGAAATCAAACGTCCGGCCTTATGTGAAACTAGTGACCTTTGTACTTTTTTTAGAAAATTAATAGTGACCTTTTGCATTTTGGTCCATTGATCAAGGTTCTTTGACCTTGAGCCTGGTGCTAATTACAGTGATCAAATTATGGTAAATTTTTTAATTTAGTGGGCAATTAAATAACCTTTTCTCTCAACTACGGAAATTGTTGATTATATTGATGAAATAATTAATAAATTAATTACTTTGTCAGAATATACCTGTAAATTTGATGTCCGCACTACAAACAGGATAAAAATTACGGTAATCAGTTCGTCCCTTTTAAAATAATATGATTAATGGAGAAAAATGAGGATGTCTTTGGTACAGTAGCCAAAATGATGTTTTTAGTGCAAATCCCCTCGAATTGAAATCTTCCTTTGCTAGGCATCGCGGGATGAATCAACAGGTGCCGATCCGGCATCTGTGGATCAAAAGCAGGAGCTGATCGAATTGCTCGAGAAATATCACGGTTTAAAGGTACACTTTTTGTTTTTTGCTTTCTTACTTGTACTGAAATCACAAATCGGTTTTTTGGTGTAGCGGAAGACTGGAGAATTGAAAGATGCAATCTGCTGTGAGACGAATGACTGGATGAACATTGTGGCGGAAACCAGTGCACTGCGGATGCAGCGTAATATGGCCGCTGTTTCTACATGAAGTTGCTGTAAATTATTTTTTCTTATTTTTATCTGTGCGGTTTTCTTTATGCAACCGGTATATTGATAGTTGAATGGAGCTGTTTTTTCGTGTGTTTTAATATCTTAAAAATGTCGGTCTATAAGTTAATCTGTGAATTTTATAAATCCATCTGATTGGTTGGCAGAATCGTACAGATTAAAGCGGTAAAGTAGCCTGAAAATCCGATTGGCTGGCAGAATCGTATGATCTAAAGGCCCGCCTTTGAATCGTACGTGCCGGTATGTGGTCGCCGGTCGGTAGCTGAATCAGGAGTGCGTGACGGTATTTGAAGCATGTATGGAAATCTCCCAGTGCCGATAGATTATGATCAAGTTCGTCGTAATGGAAGCTGATAAACACAGTGAATATGCGCGCATACCAGCTTGTACGTTACTCAAGAGGTGTGCCCATTGTACACTTAACCGCTAACTTCCTGCTGGGTCACTGTGAAATTGAAGACATTTTACGGCCTGTTTACAAGTTGGCTTAGCTGAGGATTGTTCATCACCGCTTTCTCTGCCCTGATTCCGCCATTTGTCGAGACATTTCCTGAATAATTTGGAAGTTTTAGCAGTCCTTTTTGTAATCTTCGAGAGGTTTGTGAGTGATATTAACAATTTATTTTTCTTAAATAAGTAATCTCTTTTGGAATCCTTTTTGTGGTAATTTCTCGTATAATTCGGACCTAAATCTAATTCATTTCAATCTAACCTGCATAAATAATTCGTGGGATGGTGAATTTGGCGGATTTCTTACTGTGTCCAAGTTACAGAAAGTCATTCTGTGCTTAAAATTGTGTTCACTGTTTGGAATTATTGCAGATCATTCCGGTCAGCGGCCCGCATTACCTTGATCAACAATGACCTTGAAAGAGATCGTCGTCGTCATTCTGTCGTTTTTCCTGCCTCCCTTGGCCGGTCAGTGATTTCAGTGAACTTTATAATTCATACAATTATGAAAATTTTTAATGCATGTTTATTGAACATTTCCTGTACAAAAAATGGTTTTTTTTCTTCTGAATTTCTGCATGTTTGTAATGCGCCACAAGTAACGAACGGACTTCTAATAGAACAGATATTTTTGCAAGAGCTCTTCATTTGGTAAACATTTTTACATATTCTGGATTTTGTTGTATAGTGGCCATCCAGCAGGACGGTATTACCAAGGATTTCTGGATTAACCTACTGCTGACCGTCTTGGCCTTTATTCCCGGTAAGTGTGGTGAATAATCAGTAGCAGTCATAGCGATGACACTGCGCTGCAGGGAAGTCGAGCTCGTACGCCTCGTTAAAATTTGCTCTTTTAACAGTAACTGACCCTTTGCGCACAGTTTTGCTTGACCAGTTTGTTGTTTGTTTACTTTCGAGTATTTATTTGTGTAAAGCTGGAAACTGACTGTTCCATGTTGTACAGGTGTTATCCATGCGTTGTGGGTTATCTGTAAGACCGCCCCTTGATTGGATTACGGGAGCTACTGGGAGAGGATGGAGCGCACACAATCCGCGCCGTTCAACGTGGTCCGCACAGGCGCAGATTGAATGTTTCGTATTTTTGTAGCCTGGTATTCTTTTCATGTTTTTTACTATGTTTTACGCGTTGATGGCACACTGGCACAGTTTCCAGTTCCGTTTTGTAACCAAAATTGTCGTCGTTCCTGATCTGGGTTAGAATGAGCTGAAAACATCCAGAATGCTCTGAATTCCGTTTGAATAAAAAACCGGCTGGATTTGGTATGAAACGATCCAAAAGCGACAATAAACATGTTTAATATGAGAATTTTAGTGACAATTCATAGCAAAAAGATAAATAACCCGGTAATAATCGTTCTGGCACACACCCTGCGGTGGCGACTTGTATCGTGTTGTTTTGGTCCGTATCGCTTTTCACGGCCGGAAACTGAACAAATATTTCGACGCTGCGATACAGATTCAAACTCCGCAAACCACATCACGGTAAGAAACAAAATGTAAAAATTAATCATATATTTTCCCACGAAAAACCAGATAAACAGTACCTATCATCAAACTGTCCTTGCACTTCAATGGACGATGCGGGTTTCGTAATCATTCACATTGTCAAGGTGTGACCCAAGCGGCCTGCCACAGACATGTCAAATTTGCGCATGGAATATGTCCGGAGGAGGCTACTGCATGTGCGCTGCAGACTTGCCGTTCCAATTCGAAAAAGCGATTTCACTTTTGAGTGATAAAACCCGCATTTTAATCCGGTTTTCAACAGCTTTTCCCGTGGAATGCGTGGTTGACGATCTGCCAGGTCCTTTACGCCCTTGATTTAGTGTGAATTTGTAATCGTTCTGTGGGATTATTATTACACAACAGCGAACAGGAGTGATCTGTTTGGGTAAGTAAGTGCACTGACGTACATCTGGAGCAGATTTTACTGCGTAAACAGTTTTTAATGGTTTTCCAATGACGTGGAAGTTTACTAGGTCCTCGTTTCCTGTTTGAAATTTTGCGTTTTTGGTGGAATTTGTCCGAAATCTTCTTTACAGTCATTAAATCTGATTCATTCTGTATTTTGAAAATTATCACGAGATCGAGTTGACAGTGTTTGAAGAAATCTGAAGTCCGTATGTCGTCGTTTTCTTAACAAAATATAGCGTAATTCTGAAATCTGTCCCCAGTAAAAGGTAGGAAAAGTGAAAGAGCCATGAACTTTTGCGGATAGTGGAATTCCCCGCACACCATACGGTGGCATACGCGAACAGCAGACGTTCGTTATCACGTGTAATTGTATTGTTAATTATATAATTTACAAATTATGACGTCAGAAGAGTAGTATTGATGATTATTACAGCACTTATTAACAAGTAATAATGCTAATATTACAATTACTAATTACTTTGTTAAACTAGTGTAATTTTGTTAAGAAAAAAACCAGACATGAGTATGTTGCTGTGTGCACAGTGCAGCTTATTGAAAATCGTTAAAAAGCATGGTTTTATGATTTTTATCGAAGCGAATAAATAGTTAGAAGTACTCGAAGATTTAAATTAATCCGTTTAATTCAACAATAAAAGTATTATAAAATTTAAAAATCAGGATTTTTTATAAAAAAATAAAAATTCGCAAGTTGACCGGAAAAAAGTGTAATTTATTAAATATTAATCATTTAAATGTAAGTACTTATTTGTCATAGAAGTACCTAGAATTTCTGTCTACATACCATAAGGTTTCGAAAATAATTGTCTTCTGCTGACTAAAATGGATCCGGTTGATTATAAATTGGGTAGAGTTAGTTTCGTGTCAGACTGCATGGTCGAACGAATTGAAATGTATCAGCTGTATAGAAGTATACCATTAAACAGACCGAAACGCAGCGAACATGATTACATGAGCCATGAGTCCCAAAAACCCAAATGTATAGAATCTAACGACACGATCCCTGATTTCAGGCTTTTCAGCGACATCCGGGGTGTTTCTATGGCACCCATTATCCCTCTATGCCTCCGCGCCGTCTAGACTCGGAGAGTGACACGGAACCCCTGTCCCATCACTTTCACGACATCCCCCTCCCCGATGTCATCATCTCCGACCACCACCCCTTGCTGCCCATGTCGGCCGTCTCCGAGCACTCGCCCCTCCTAGGCCACGACACGGACCTCTACCCCACGCATCCCCACTCCAAGATGGACTTGCACATTCCCCCACGACGCCTGAACGAAAACTGCTTCCCCGAGGACCCCGAGTTCTCTAACGTCATCCGCGAGGTGGAAGCGGCCATTGAGAACGGGGTCCATCCGGATCGGGTGGCCCAGGGGAGTTCGGGGAGTTATTTTGTCAAGAATCCGGAAGGGCAGGTGTTGGGGATTTTCAAACCGAAGAATGAGGAACCATATGGGAAGATGAATCCGAAATTTTTGAAGCTGGTGCAGCGGTGTTGTTGTCCGTGCTGTTTTGGACGCGGATGTCTGGTCCCGAATCAGGGGTACCTGTCGGAAGCGGGGGCCAGTTTGGTGGATGAGAAGCTGGGGTTGGATATTGTCCCCAAGACGAAAGTGGTCCATCTGGCTAGTCCGGCGTTCAACTACACCCGGGCGGAACGCGCCAAATCCCGAGCGAAACGCGACATTGTCGAGCACTTTCCCCGGATGGGGAAGAACTTTAAACGCCTGGGACTGCCGTTGAAGAACGGATCATTGCAGCTGTTCGTCCACGGGTACAAGGACGCGGACTATTGGCTCCGTAAGTTCGAAACCGAGTCCATCCTCCCGGAGACCGCGGCCCGGGAGTTTCAGCTGCAGTTTGAACGGTTGGTGGTGTTGGACTACATTATCCGGAACACGGACCGCGGCAACGACAACTGGTTGATCTTTTTTGAGAATGCGGATGTGGAGCCCCCCAAGCTGGACGTGGACCTCCTGCAGACCGCCCCCGAGGGGGACACGACCGACTGGTCCATGGTGAAGCAGGCTACGTTGAAGATTGCCGCCATAGACAACGGATTGGCGTTTCCGTTTAAACACCCAGATGAGTGGCGCGCCTACCCGTACTACTGGGCGTGGCTACCGCAGGCCCGTACCCCGTTTAGCCAAGAGACGCTGGACCGGTTCCTGCCCAAGCTGTCGGATCCCCAGTTCATTGAGGAGCTGATCCACTGTCTGGAGGAGATTTTTCGACAGGATCGCGGGTTTGAACGGGTCATGTTCAACCGGCAGATGAGTGTCATGCGTGGGCAGATTCTGAATCTGGTGCAGGCGCTGAAGGATAAGAAGAGCCCGGTGCAGCTGGTGCAGATGCCCCCGGTGACCATTGAACGGAAACGCCATGGGGAGCATGATCTGCGGCGGACGCAGAGTGATTCCGGGAGTTATTTCCAGCAGCGGGTGCAGGATCGGATGCCGTTCTTCAAGTGGTGCTAAAGGGTACGTTTCCCTTGATGTATCTGCTTTCACGGGCGGATGCTCTATACATTGGAATACCATTAATTTAGTGGTATTTTTTTATGCTTCCGTGAGCGACTGCAGTGTACGTTGAGTTGGATGGGGGTACGCGTGATGCTGTTATCATGGTTGATTTTTTTACAGTGATTGTGTGGCTTTTAATGGAGGGTTTAGTTGAAAGGGGGTTAATTGAGCGGTATATTTGTGTCATTCGTTTTAGCTGCGTATTTTATCGTGGTGTATTTATTAATTTCGAACGGAAAATTATGTCTTGTAACAATGTGAGAATAAATGTGATTTTGTACGCAGGAAATCGCGTCTGGCTGGTTTTTGTGTGGGTGCTCGCTTGCTTAAAAAGAAGAAGATTAAAATAATCAGAATGCAATATCCCTTGACAAATCCGGTAGTAAGGTATCGGAAGTTGAACCTTTGCACCGAAAATTTGGTGGGTAATACATTTGTCTTGACATTTCTGATTTCTTGATAAAATTTACAGAAAAATTCCGCGTTAGACAGATTTTCGACGAAATACTATCACACCTGCAAATTTCCGCAATGCTGCTGCCTGCTGCTGGCTGCTATCTCTCCGCCCGCAATAGCCTGGCAGTTCTGGGTGGAAAACTTTCTTCGCTTGCGGTCGTTCTGTCGACATGGCCGTTCCTGTACGGAAGGCGGCTGCGTTCGAGTCACAACAGTTTGATCTCGATTCTCGTCAGGTCATTGTTGTCAGAGTTGGTATATCAGTCAGGTGTATTACTCTGGTACAGCGCGGCTTCATGAGAGTTTACTGCAGAGCTGCTTCACAAATCCCGGAAAATCTTTCGCGAAGATTGTTTATTGCTGATGCTTAATGTTTTGTTTTATCGTATCATGCTGATCATTTGCTGACAGTAAAGGACTAAGATTTGCTGATAAAAGTTCTGATCGACGGTATCCAGCACCAGTTAGCAGCGTCCGAGTCCGTTTGACTGTCGATATCTACGGTAAAGAAAATGGCGCTTCCTCCACGATTCCAGGGTCTGGATGCCTTCTGGCAGTTAACCAAACCGCAATTCCGAGATCGCAACGAAGCAGCGTTAGCCTTGACCCATTGGCTGCTGGTGGGGAGCGGGTACCGTTGCGTGGGCCATGAAACCGAGGTACGTGAAAAAGCTCCGTTGATTCGTCGAAACACCTTACAGATTCCTTTTTTCGTTGCGCATAGTATTCGGTGACGTGAAATGTGAATTTGATTGTGTCCGTGTTTTCAGCTGTCCCGGGACCCGACAAAAACGCCATCGGAACTCCTTCCAGCAGATTGGTATGAGCGATCTGCGGGGTTTTATTCGCTGTTATACACGGCAATTTCCCAGTGCGCAGCCGATTTGATTTTGTTGAAATTCACCCCAGAGACTGGTATCACGGACGGTGTTATTCTTGGACAGATTTTGGTAAGTTTATTTTGTTATTTGATCCATAATTTCGGTGGTCGCCAGTGAAGAAACGCGTTAATTTCCAAGGGATTAATAATAATGATATTATTAATGCTGAAATAGTTGATTATTATTTTTTATTTATTTTATTATTATTATTAATTCGCTATTATTGTTAGTTTAATAACTAATCAGGAATTAATTGAAGAAAGGGATTACAGCAGAATCTGCTTTCTGTCGAAAAATACCGAATTAAATGCTTTCAATATAGCGAATAATAATTAAACATTATAATATCGAATTAAATATACCGAATTGACACTCATAAATTCTGGCAGTTTCCTTGTTGAAAATCACGGAAACGGGCAAAACTTACACAGGAAAATCTATGGCGAAAGTTGGGAAAGTAATGCAAGTTTTTAATGCTAATGTATGGCGAAAAATAAACATCACCAAATGTTTTACAAAACCTGTACTGATCGGTTCAGTCGATGTATTTTAAAGAAGAAGTCTATGCAGGTATCAGGCAGTGATGATGATGTGATTCCCTTTGAAGTGAATTCGTTCCACATTATCCCCGAACAATGGCAGACGCAAGCATCGCCGAGGTAAGTATTTCTAACCCAGTTTGAAGATAAGGACACAATACTGTTTCATAAGCTTGGCAGTGCATTATTTCGCATTCATTTTTCGCGGGCTTTGTTTCGGTTAAAATTATACGAAATTTTCTTCGTTCATTTTTTCATATTTTTCGAATTTTATTTTTTGGTGATGTATTAATGGATATTATTATTTTTAAAGTACACGATTTATTTTCCTATTTATCCTAGTTTTACGAATATTTTAAAGTATAGATATTTATAATATTATTTTATTTCCGACAGCAATAATGAAGCGTTTGCTGACGTAGGAAAAGTATTACGTTTGCGTATTGTTCCATCAAATTAGTTTTACGCATTTTTTTCGTAAATATACAGAGAATAGCACCAACATATGTTGTTAATTGAAAAGTACATTGATTTCTTTAAATGAACAGAGCCGCAGCACTGCATACAAAATATGTCGAAAATAGCAAATAATTCGCAGAAATATATCGAAATTATGTCAACCTAATCACAATCGTTTTCTCTCGCTCCAGTTCCTTTCCGCACTTCAAAGCCTTTGTCGACACGGTCGATCGGGATTTGGTGGAGAAGCTGCGGTCCAAGAAACGCGGAGAGGGAACGGGAGTGGGGGCGGCCCGCCCGCCGCCGCCTGCGGGGTCCGAGGAGCAGCCGCCGCGCTATACCGGTCCGCCGGTGCCGGCCGCTCTTGTCCCGGCCGTCCCGAACCCCTTCGGACCGTTGGCGCCGCCGCCGTTGGCAGAATTCCTTCATCCACGGTAAAGCCGAATGATTTTGATTTTTTTGGTAATTTTATGCCTTTCATGTAAGAGAACATAACTAAAACTAATGTGAAAAACATCTTTCTAATAAAACTTTAATTTAATTCACGGTACTTGTAATTTTTTTACCCGGCGAAATCCTTATACTTCCATCTTTATACCGTTCGATATTTTCCGCCTTGTAGTAATTGAAACTATTTTTTATGCTGAAACAATTGTTAACGAAATGGAGCACACTGGAAAATTATTAAAATATGACAAAAATAAAGAACATAAGTTTTTGCTAGAGGTTCGAATAATAGCATTTATTGGGCAAAAACCACCAGAACACATCACGTGGTGTAAATTTATTCAATGTTTTTTGCGTGTTAATTTGATATTTACTCTAGTGCAGCGAAGTCGTTGTTTTCGTATGATGATTGCCTGCGTCAAGTGATTTATTCGGTAATTTAATTTCCTGAATGGGAAAATGATTTGTGGATGTCGATCTCTAAAATATGATCTTATGGCAGCTTAATATTGTTATTTAGTTATTTTGTTATTTTATTTTGTTTCCATTTAAGTGATCATTATTTTTGATCCTATCACAGATCGCCAGAGGCTTCTTCATCCGCCGGCCTGCAGCCACGAGGAAAAAAACGACCGGCATCCCCGAAAAAAGCTGATGGAAAAAAGTTTCTGTGGGAGGTGTACCATTTCCGAATGCGTAAGTGCTGCGCTGTAGTAGCCACTATGATATAACCGGAGAAAACAACGACTGTAGTTCTGCAGCGAATACTCATATTCTCAATTATTCCGCATTTGAAATACGAGGACCTGTACGATAGATTGCTAAGTCACAAGTGTATAAGCTACGCGCTTTTGTTTGCAATGCAACGAGCCAACCTGCAGATTTGAATGCGAGCGCAAACCAGGGGAGGGGCGGGGGGGTTAAAGTGCGGGCAAATGACCGCTTTATTAGCAAGCTATGGCTCAGATCCTCGTACTCCATATTCATAATAATAATCGAGTATTCATATTCCAAATCGGTATTTTTTAGGACGAGATGAGGTGCCTGTTATCATGTGGGATTCCATCCAAGCTCAGAAGGTCGACCCAGCTGACCGAACTATGAATTGTGGACAAATTTTGGAGCTTGTCCTCGGCCAGCCAGCGTTACTGTCATTTCCTGGAATGCAGTTCCAGTCGGCCGTGTATGAAAATGGTGTTGAAGAGCTCAAGTTCAAGGTCCCTGCCGCCCAAGGGGGGCAGTTCAAAACGTAAGCCAGTGTACTGCATAATAGTTCTTATGCGTTACTGACAAGTAAGCAATACGTCTGATGTGCGTGTGTACAGATTACACTATGGTACAGAAGTAAACGCAGCAATATCGGATGTTTTTCGCATAAATAAGCGACAAGCACCAATAAAATCTACAAAATCTGGTGAAAATAGAGTAATGTTTTGTGTTGGTACCAGTACAAATTATAAAAAGTTATAAATCTCGGAAGTCATTAACGCGTAATTAAAATTAGTATAGCCGTCTACGAGGTACGATCACTGAGATCGTAATCCCATGCGACCATTGTTTCTGGCTGACATTGACGGGTTTCTCTTATTTTACAGTATGGTGGATGGGATAGACGAATTGCCGTTCGGCATTCGGCGTGTTACGATGGCTCGAGGGATCCTCATGGAGCCTATTGTGGACGTGGAGAATTAAAGTCTGGCGAGTCGTACGGAATGTGCAAAGAAAGAGAGAACGTTCACTTGTGTATGGATGCCAGACGAATCTGCTGACTGCTCTTTCAACCGACGTTACTGCAGGGATGTTACTACCTGAATGGCATGATATGGGATGTCCGGATGTTGAGAATCTTTGTTGTTTAATCCCGACTAACTTGGCGTTCTACGTGAAAAAACTGTGAATATCGTCACCGCTTCCTTCTTTGTCCTTATCTGGAAATCGTGATATTTCTGGATGCCGATCCGCTGTATAATGTTTGACTTTTCCTTTGAACACGGCAACCAACTTGGTGGCTCATTCCAGTCAGCTGCGATTTATTGTCTTTAACTTACCTTGATGGAGAAAAGGCGAGAAGCTGTTCTTGTTGTTTTTCTTGGCGAGTGTTTACAGATATGTTGTTTTTGTGGTGACATCGATGATCGGTACAGAATGGTGTGCATAATTTTTGATGATTATTTTTGCACCTTGTTTGATAATAAAAATTTACCCTGCAGTAACCGAGTTGACCGATTGCTGATACAGTGTTTGCAGTTTAAGAAACACATATTTTCCCAGGCAACTTTATATACTTACTTGCTCGTAAGCACGAAAGTAATAAAAAAAATGGCTGTAGGAAAACTGCAGAGTACTTTCGAATTGATTGAAGCTGGTCGACAGTAAAATGTTTTAATGATTTCCGTTAAAAAGAAGGCCGTTATAACTAACAATTCGTACTGTAAACTGCAATTACCATTATTAATTTATATTAAACGATACATATGTGTTTAATGTCACTTCGTGCGCTTTCCGATAAATTATTTTAATTTAATTCGTAACGTTTTGTTATTATTGTTATTATTTCGCAAGCCTTTTGTTTGAAAAATAAATTTCTAGACAGTAATTTTTAGAATCATGTTCGTAACATTTATGTACTGAACTTTGCCAAGGCTCATGAAAATATTATGCCGCGTATATGCAGATACGTACTCCCGGTGTGGAGATACACGTCAAAGATAACGTCAGCAATCAAGTGTAGCTGCTACCTGCTGGTATAAAATAATTAGGCTTAAGCACGCTTTAAGAGGGAGATCGCTAATTATGGAAGAAAAGCGTGGTCAAGCAATATCCGCTGGAAGCAGGTAAATTGTGGGAGGATCTGATAGAGCCAGGCAGAGGATTCTTCAGCCCAGTCCTTTCTAATCTCCAGGTCTAACCCATAAAAATGAAAAGGTCAATGGACAGAACTGACTAACTGCGTGCGTAGAAGTATTGTGCACGGCATAATGCCGCACATATCTACTGCGGAAGGTATTATAAGAAACTCAAACCCTGAATATAAAATAAAGAGTTATCATTGCATACAACGATGTCTTCGATCACTGCGTCAGAAAATTCATAAAAAATGCATAATAAACTAAGTAAATAACTAATAGTAAATTGAAACGTAAACGCAGATAAAAACTGATGAATTTAACATATAAACACATTAACACATCTGTACTTCGACAGCCCGGGCTCAATATGCATGTTTTTTTACGCTGGTCGTAATATGCTACCCTTCCCCCCAATGCTTTCGCTGCAGCGGAAATCAGATTACCGTGGGGGAAAATCACTGCTGGCGGAAACCAGTTTCGCAACGCTACGCTTTTTCGCCTTGGAAATCTGTCAAAACTGAAACGCTTCGCGTTTGTTTCGTCCTGAACCAATCTTGCCTGTCGATGATTCAGAAGAAAGCGTAAAATCTGACAAGAATTATGAATCTAAAGCAGTGCGGATTCATGACGGTTGAAAAGAATGCGGGGCGGTTCTGTTTAGCATGGATCCTTACGGAACGAGCCGTTGAAAGTTGGGTCCGTAGAAACACACAGTATCTGCAAATGCGTCGAATATCCTTCAGCCGCGATGAAACCGCACTTGTTTAGATTCATAATTCTTGTCAGATTTTACGATTTCTTTTGACTCATCGCTGCGCAAGATTGGTCCTGGACGAAACAAACGCGAAGCGTTTCAGTTTTCACAGATTTCAAGGCGAAAAAGCGTAGCGTTGCGAAGCTAGTTTCTGCCAGCAGTGATTTTCCCCCACGGTAATTTGATTTCCGCTGCAGCGAAAGCATTGGGGGGAAGGGTAGCATATTACGACCAGCGTAAAAAAACATGCATACTGAGCCCGGGCTGTCGAAGTATAGGATGCGATCGATAATACACAGTGGAACACATGAAAGCGCAGCGCGGTGTCCAAAATTGTTGATTCCATGTCATGCCACGCGCGTTTGTTAGCTGACCATTCTGATACAGCTACAGATCTGACTGCTGCTAAAGGCACGCAGTGATGGCGCCTGACACAGGAAAACACCCATAAGAGGCGGATACATAGCTGGGAGATACATACGAGGGAATCAGGGATGGACATTCCTTGTTACAGAACACTGTCACGAAGCCACTCGCTAGTAATTAAGAGAATAATGAGATTGTTTACTCTATATCAAACACGAGTGTTCAAAAAATAAACGTATAGGAAACCGGCTACATAATCTACAATTTCAGTTGCGCTGCAATGCCAGCTAACGAGGAGGCAGCTGAAACTAATCGTGAGAAGCTCCGCTATGTTTACGCATGGTGGTTTCCGCGTAGAAGTACAGAAATAATTGCGTGGAAATATCAGACGTGGAAATATCTGACTTAATTGTGATGCTGTATCGTGCCAACTGGGAGCCTTCAATATTTTATCTGAATTTTGGTTGACTATTTCTCCGGGCTGTTGTCAGTGAAGTTAAATAAACATACGAAAGTGTGATAAAAATGTCAGACTTAGGAAAGCTTTATTGAACTGGCAGGCGCGACGTTAACGCGACATTAATACAGTTCATAAGGCAGATTATGAAGAATATCATATCATACTGCGACAAGATCTCGCCGACAACTTACATTATTACGAAGTTCTTATGAATGTTTTCTTGCAGTTGCACAAGTGGAGAATAATAGGAGAAGGGTGAAACGAGTTGAGCAGAACCCTATAGCGGCAACATGTACATATGGCAAAACATTATGACAGTATAGCGAGCAAAAATTAACGGATAACTACATATTATAATGTCGATAGCGTGCTTATTCAGAGATTTTTGATAGGAGGTTTCCGAAGCCAGCCGAGGAGGTTTCCCGTGTTTAGCCATCTTCCATTCCCGTAGCACGAAGCACATAACTGCAAAACAGCTGGTAATCTGTGCACGCGCAGTATAATGACTTTTAATTTCCATTTGCTTGAGCTTAAAAAATTACTCAGTTACCAAATTAACCATAGACAGTGCACAGTGCACTTGTTACCTGTAGAAGGGGCAGCAGGAGATCGTGGCCCAATGGTCCAACATGTGCCGTAATAATTTCTTGTACGTATAACTCTCAAGCCTTTCAGGAAGCGTTTTTATCCAGTTAAGGTTCCGTTGAGGCTGCGGCGAATGGAGCCTAGAAAAATTCGTATTCACGGTAATAGCCATTACGGATTACTGTATTTGTATATCCCAAATTCGACATTCAACGCCACTGGTTAGCGATGTCCGCACAATACAGGTTGCATGGTAATAGTACGGCAAATAGAACGGTGAGCTACACCAAGATAAACAGTGTTAAAATAAGGCATGTATGTAATATATGCATACTTCTTAAATGCAATTTCCAGTAATTTATAATGGCGTTCACCAACTTCTTCGAAACGTTGCAGATAACGGGGCATATACTCTTTGTTGAGTGCCGCTAACTCGGGACAATGACTTTCCAGATATAACAGCATCCCTAATGTACAGTTTAAAACGTCTGAATATTGATCAAATTTGAGCGAAAAATATGGCACAGGTATCAGACAGTCAAATGAACCGCCGCGGGCGACACATCCTCGGTGAGGTAAGGTACCGTGGTCCCCAGGCTCGAATAACGTAGTGCACCCAAATGTTATTCGACAATCCTTGATAATCACGTGGTGAAAAGCATTTATCAGTTCGGTTCTTATCTCGAGTGTGCGATAACAATCGATAAAATTATCGAGAAACATCTGCTGATTCCCCACAATCACCAGATAATTGAACTTCTGTCTGTATTCCAATAATCTGCTGGCTGCTAGCACACACCGAAACCACGATCCGGTTAGGTACAGGTTCTTTGTATGAACCGTTGCATATTTGGACAGCAACAGCACCACAGCGAAAGAGTGGTCGGCCTCCCATCCTCCTGCGCAAGGAATTATGAGGTCCTTTTGTATGATAGCCGAAGTGAAAATCAATTTCCATCGCCGGCATACCCTGGAACGAGTTACTACCTCTCTAACTTGTAAGAACTTACGATGGAGTTTATGATCGCTGCAATACTTACGAATTTTTGCTATCGTCTAAAAAAAGGTGATCAACTTTATTATGGTAATTTTCGTATTGTCACTCACCTCTTAGAGGTTGATCGAGCATAGATATCAAAATGTTCCAGAACAGCTATAAGCAGTCTGTTTGGTAGTGAGCTGATTGTCAGTTCACTATGAAATTCAACATTATCCTCAAAAGCTGCAACTCCGTCTTTAATTCCGCTCAAAGTATGGCTTATTGCTTCTCTTATTCCTGAGAATTCACAATTGGGAAGAAATGCGGCGCGAGAAAAAGGAAAAAAGAACCACCCCGTTCCGTTCAGTTTTGTGAAGTTTATAGGTACACCAGCGTTTCATAACCTAGACCAACTTTGAAATCAATATCGCGCTCTGATTCATAACTACAAAGTTGGAATTGTGAGTAAGCTTAATTTCACTAGTGTGGGAATCAGAATAATTAATACACCGAGAAAGTGATTGCTGTTTAAAATTACAGGATTTGCCTGCAAAAAAGGTTTCTAACACATGATACATTTATGTTAAATTTATCTTAAAAATATAAAACTAAATTATTATCGTTAATCTGCTTTTTAAAACAAGTACATAAATAAATTTTGAGCTGATTTATATGACAAAAATTTATCTTAAATACGTAGCTTATAAATTATTATCGTTTATCTTTTTTAAAGACATTTACTGTATAAAAACTAGGACCTACTGCGAATGTCCATTTAATTTTAATATGAACAGCTGTGCCGATGACATGTACAATTTGCAGTACCACTTGCGGTCGGCTTATTATATCATGAATCTGCAACGTACGAACGTGACGCTGACAGAAAACCGTAGTATAGTATTACTGCAAAATAAAGTACAAAATACATTTTCTAACAGAATTATTGAATTTAATTTGTTGTGAAATTGAATTTATTCATGTAACTAGTAATACGTTTTTCGAAAGCTATAATGCAACATGTACAGCTATCAAGCATAGTATTATGAGTTTTTTGCTTTTCAGGGTGCAGCTTGGAACAAATCACATTGGGAGATTTCGCCCGAGGTAAAGCACAAAATTATAGTGGTAAAGAAAACCAACGAAAATGTACTGGTTGATTATTAAGATTTTAATTGTAGATTTATAAGTGCTGTGCGAATAAAATTGCACAACATTACTTAAAGATTTTTCTTTGTAAAACAAATATTCGCAAACTAAATTTAATGCAAAGATTTATGTTAAATTTGTCCTAAAAATATAAAGCTAAATTATTATCATTAATTTTTTTTTTAAAACAAGTACGTAAACAAATTTTGAGCTGATTTATATGATAAAAACTTATCTTAAACACACAGATAAATTATTATCGTTTGTCTTTTTTTAAAGATATTTACTGTACATAAATAAACTCTAAGCTGATTTAAATAAACACGGAAAGTGTGGAATTCTATCTGTATCGTACAATCTCCGGATAAATCACCTAGAAAATCCCATGATTTTACTATCGACAAAATCACGCAGTTTTGTCCTCAGAGGTCAACATCCCCAGAAAAAAAAATCAAAAATTTAATCATGCCGGTAAGTGTTGTGTCTACACGCTGCGAATCAATCATTTAGTGGAACATTTCACCTTACTGGCAAAAAAAACGACACTGATGACCAGGTGCATGTTATGTCAGTATCTGACGGTCTGGAGGTTAACCGGAAATCAACGCCGAACCGGGATGACTGCAATGGCAGACGGCATTGTGCCTAGTGCATCGATTTCTCGTCTACATAAATAATGTATCGTGAAACCGCTTTTGAGCAAGACATCACGGGAATGCTGCAGTGCATCTGAAAAATGTGTCAGGATGAGTTGTCAATGGAAACGCAGACGTCAGGAATTTTACCGTTTTGTTTTTTTGAATGAATTTTACCAGGATCATTCTTTAAAAATTAATTATAATAGAAAAACTGAAAAATATACGATACAATAAAGATTATAAATTAAATACTGGAATAAATCTCAATTTCTGAAAGGATTTTTTTCTGGGATTAAAAAAAGCAAATGACAAGAAATGCCGATGCATATACGCTCAGACATATTATAATCTTAGAAATACGAATATTTAATCAATAAATTAATATTCAACCTAAGCAGTTACAAGATACTTAGACAAGTGAATAATTAAAAAGATTACGAGAAACTGAAAATGAGAAAGAAGTTGTGTTGAATTTGAACGAATCGCAAAGGTTTATACTTCGGCAGTTCAGGAATTCGCACAAGGTTGCAGAACATTTTTTTTAAATTCAGAATGCCATAATCTTTGAGTTATTCCGTAACATAATGGAAAAAGTCAATGTCTATATATAGATATTGAATTTTATATAAAATTTGTAAAAACTATCATTTTTTTTCTTGAACGTTGCCGGTACGTACGTTACCACGCGATTCTATAAGCCTGAACATTTCAATTGCACTTACAACTGTTGTTTGCAGAGCTGGACGTGCCGCTGTTAACAAGGTGAGTTCATTATCCCTAGAAGCTTTTTTTCTCAACTTACTACTATCGACAGCGGACACTCTGAAACTGCGTAAAAGTGCCACTTGACTGTAAAAAAGCAGCAAGTATACACGCACAAAACTCAATGGAGATGGCGAATGACGTAACTCATTGACGGAAGTGGTCGTTGAACTAGCGTAATGTAGTAATTAATTTCCTCAATGGATCGTAAAAAACGCATTTACTACAACTTGTGCGTAATGAGGTATTGTTGGAAATGTCGGCGTTGTATTTACAGATCGTGTGTAAATTTTACTCTGGCTTTTGATTATTTTTAATTATTTACCGAGGATCCTGAAAAATGTTCTCCCTGGTTATAGATTTGAGATATGAGGGACATATAAATGCGTGACATTTGCAACCGGACTTACTAATGCTTTCAAAATGGATACCTTAATGAATAGTTCCGGTACAAACAGAAAAATCCGTATTTCGCAGTTTTCGGATTCTACAGTACTATAGCACTTTGAATTGTATAGCTGTACTAATAAACCTTTATATATTTTTATTTTTATTATATTAATAATATGTGATATTTTATTAATATTATTATTTTAAATATTAAAATAAAGTAGTAATATTAAAAAGATTACCTGTGTGTATTATTTGTTTTGTATGAAACCTTTTATATATTGTTACTTCATTATTATTATTAATATGCAATATTTTATTAATGTTATCATTTAAAATATTGACATAAAATATTAAGACTTAAAAGATTACCTGTATATGTTGTTTTGTTTTGTATGAAAACTTTTATATATGTTATGTTTCAGTAATGTTATTAAAATGTAATATTTTATTAATATTATTATTAAAAAGATTACCTGTATATATTGTTTTTTTGTATGAAACATGTCAGGTGTTGTCATTGCACCGATCGATATCATTTGAATAATCGCTCCTGATTTATTCCTGATCGATTTCCTTTCTGTTGGTTTTCCATTGACGCATTACGTAGTTTTCTCCCGGGACACCGCAGTACAGCGTGTAATGGCTAATTGTAAGAATAATAGGGTGCCTCGGCAAAAAGTGTTTACCCCGGGTGTTAAGTGCATGCTTATGTGGTGATTCGCGGCGCGCGGTGCACCACGGGAAACTGGTAATATTTTATGCGTAGATCATTTGGTACCTTTTAAGTGCGCGTTTGACAGCTGTTTGATATCCGGGAAAACGCTTCCGGAGGAAGTGGTTAATGAGAGTATAACCGGATATATTTTGCACATAAAAAAAGTACTTCGGAGTTTTCGGGGTTATTCTGATTGAAGAAGATAATCCAACTCGGCAAAACAATGTAAAGGTGACAATTAAGACTATAACGTGTAAAAGAGGGGAAAAAACAACAAAATCTACTAAAAAATAGCATTGTCATGAGTTTGGTTTGTTCGTTAACAAAGTGCTCATAATCATAGTTTAGCACTGTTAAAGTTGACCAAAACGTAGGACCGTATCAGGAAGATCGCAGCTTAATGTATGAAATGACTATCCAGACGAAGATCTTATCAGGTTCAAACTAGCCAGGTTCAAACTTCTCATTGCTTAAGTTTCCGATTCAGTTTCATTTAATCAGCGTTTTTCTTTCATTGGCCACAATAAGCATCTACGGACACTTCGCTGCTTGTGTTAAATACCGTAATCTGTATACTTTACACACCGTCTGTCTCAGTTTCATTCCATGTTGTTCTGTATAGTACATCAGCCGACAACGCCCTGACCAACCGGAAACGCTACCCAACCCTGATCGTCTTCAGTCCCGTCGGTCAAGGTCTCACGTCTCGCGCTCTTCGGGAATTCTTGCTTAAATTCAAATGGCGCGTGATAACCGTGTACTGCGACGCCTTGTCCCACTTGCCCAGCATTGCCACCATGTTTACCATCGCCTGTCGGGGATTCAAATCGGTGCTGAGCCAAACACCTGGGGAGTTTGAATACGATTACCAGGACTTTGATTCTCGGTATTATGTGGATTATGAACGGTTGTTACTGCGGGCCAAAGCACAAAGCCGAAGTGAGCAATGTGGAACTTTATATTGACAATGAAGAAAAACTTCTCTGTGTCCTTTCTGTAACCTTTACAACACTTTCGAACCAGATCTAGTTTACAACGTGGGCATTCTTTAAATTAAACATCATCAGTTTAGTTTATCATTGTTTCTTTTTTAGTTATTTTGATTGGCACTAACGGTGACGTGATGAGGAAGATCATGGTAAAGTCCAAATAATACCACGTTGGAGATCATGCGCATTTGCATACCTCAGTCTAAATTATATGCATTGAACTTCTTCCAGCTCATCGCCCATCGCCTCAAAATGACCGGCAATGATTATGTACGTCAATGTATCCGTAAAGTGCTGTCCTTCGTAAAAAGCACAAAGCAAAGAGTTTTCATAATATATGCAACGCGTATTCCATATTTTTCATCAGATGTTCGATTTCTTTCTCAGCAACACTTCAAGTAGCTTATCGATTTACCGTTTTAAAGCACAATACAAACCGCAGCTTTTTTGCGCACTTGCATAGTGGATAAGTAGATTGACGACACCGTTATGTTGACACTGTCGACACACTAAGCAAGATAGCAATCACTTGGTGGCGTTTTTTGCTGAAAACCACGTTCTGCAGTAATAAACGCGATCTATTTCGACATTTGTGGTGGTTATTGTGTTGACCTCTTTACAGGTCTTCCTTTATCAGAACCCAATTGAAGTGCCCCAGGCAACGGCACTGTACTGGGAAATGAACGATAGCACTGATGCGGTCAGTGTACAGGCCACCTGAAAGTAGTAGAAGAAAGAGAACACAAACACGAAAAAAACGCGTATTTACTCTGTATATTGACGAGGCAAATTTATTAAAAGTTTAAATGATTGATCATCATCCGATATATCCAGCAAGACACCGCTAAAAAACACCTATATATGTCTGATCTTGAGAAACCTTGGTGCTGTAGCCTGGATTTACTAAAGCAACAGTTATTTACTGAATGTTATTAATTTTACTTCTATGGTGACTTTATTCCATATCGCTTAATTTTGGCTCAGAGAATCGTTTGGCGAGTCACCTCTAAATATTATAAACCATTTTTGTAGACAGCACTGGAAGCTTTTCAGTCCATGATTATGATCCAACTGCCAACACCCGACTGGAGACCTTTAGGAGAATTCGTCATCAATGTTGCCAATCAAGTTCGCACCGATGCCAAATACAATTACACGTACAATTCCGATGAACTGGTATGCCCACTGTTGGTGATCATATATTGTTGCTTTGGTACAAAAAACGTTTTGGGATGTTCCGTTTGCAGAGAAATGATGTGGGATTAGCGGCATACGAAGCGGTTTTGGTATCCTTCCGAGTAAGTACTAAGCGCTGAGCAGCCGCCCTGTGTGGTAGATGTCCTTATGAATCGAAGATATGTGCTAAACTATGTACATTTAAAAATTAGACCGCAATGTAATGAAGTAACAATTTATGGACGATTATATTTCCGGTATATTTACGAAGCACGATAATATAATTCGGCACAGTAAACGATGTTTGAGCCGTTGTTCTACGGTTATTCCATATTCAGTACACACGCACGAATGTCTTTGCTGATGTTTCACAAGTGCTAATCGCATCCGACGCCCCATTCTTGGACAAACGTTACAGAAAAATTTGAGAGAAGGTGTTCCTAATAAATATATTATCTTTATAAATTAAAAAAACTACTTAGTTAAACATTCTGTTTTGTCTGTGGTTTTGCTGACTGATTTAATCCGAAGCCTAGGCTTGCAAAAACATTGTTTGGTTAAGTAACAGCATACAAACAGTATACGAACAAAAAACATCATAAACACGGTTACAAGAGCAAAAGCAAAGTTCATTAACTGGTCCAGATTACCCAAGCAGAACTGGATCTAATTCCTATGAATTGTTGTAGATTCTCAATGAAACCTGGCCAGTTCTAAACAAAACGGACGGTCGCCACTTTACGTCCTACTACGCCAACCACACCTTTGATATGGGATTTCGGGAGGTCGTCATCGGCGCGAACGGAATCCGCAAGCGCGACACGTGGTTCAAAAAATTCAGTCCTGTCACCAAGGACTTTGAGATGGCGTGGTTGTACACATGGGACAACAATTCCTTCGCGGTTGAATCCGATTTAGCCTACGACTGGCGGGGATTGAGTGGACCACCGTCCGACCGGCCGGCATGCGGGTTTCTAAATGACCGCTGCCCTTTTGGAAATTGTATGTAAGACATTCTGCAGAGGACCAGACTGTATCTTACAAACATAATCACGTGTAAATTTTCGATTCATTCGTATACCCAAAAATGTCCCATCAATCAGAATGTCGAAACAGGTGGTTTGTGACCTTTTGCCAAACTAAGCGGATTTGAGCTCGTCCTTTTTGATCGTACTTCGTACAGAACTATGTCCTTCTGGACCTTCTTTTTGTTAGAAGGCTTCAGTGGCATTTACGTCCTTACCTATACTGTATATAATCACAATGTTCTACGCATTGCGAATATTGTAGCGTTGGCCTTTCCGCTGGCACTTGGATGCGGTCTTGGTGGCGTAATAGTCATCGGTACCATTGGGGCGCTTCTATATCTGTAAGCTGCTTCACACACTCAAGCTTCAGCGACTAATATCCATATATTGTTTTCGTTGATCGTTTCAGCCGACATATCAACAACAAAGCAA
Organism: Paramacrobiotus richtersi; assembly: GCA_034698045.1. Taxonomy (NCBI): domain Eukaryota; kingdom Metazoa; phylum Tardigrada; class Eutardigrada; order Parachela; family Macrobiotidae; genus Paramacrobiotus; species Paramacrobiotus richtersi. The sequence goes on from JAQGAU010000427.1 coordinate 26,156, forward strand.
CACACTCGACATGGTGGCACCTCGATACAAGGCTGCTCTTTGTGGTTAACGTTCTGGACAAGAAACCCCAGTCTGTCATGTCGGAAAAGGTCCCTGATATCCCCGTTGACCTGACCGATCCAGAACATTCGGCCTCCATGGCGGCCATGTACGAAGAGAACCGAGTGTGGCTGCAAGTTGCTAGGACGTCGCAGAATATTCCGTTGCCTTGGCTGATGTCTAATAAGCGGCTGTTGAGAACGTTAGCAGACGTACGTCATTTTTTTAGTGTTTCCGATGCGGTTTTATTATCAGCTTTCATTTATCTTCACTCCAGTTCGTAATCTCCTGATCATACTCTGCTGCAGGTAAAAACGCTTCAGTATGACAATGTTGCAAGATTCTTTGGAGTGTTAACTCTGGAGAAGGAGCTAGCTTTGGTGTGGGATTATGGAAGAGGCTCCATACGGAGTATGCTGGACGAAAATCGAATAACCGTGGACTACCAGATGAAAATGTCGTTTATTCATGAGATGCTTAAAGTTCGTAACTGTACATAGACTACATAGATGCAGCATCTTTTCCTCCATTAGAAGCCTAAGTAATTAGTTATTTCAACCGTATCTCTGGAGGCTGCGCGTTACGTACTGCATGGAGCAGCTTTTGGAGTACAGTACTTGAGTAATTAGGTGCCGCATATGGATCTATGGAATAAATCCGAAAACGAATGTCGTAGCAATCCCAGGAAACTTTCTAAAAACTGCAGCTGTCTTATTTTAATTTACAGGGCTTAGCCTACATCCACACATCGCGCCTGCGTTTCCACGGCAGTCTTTCTAGTCTGACAGTTCTTCTCGATCCCCGATACTCCCTTCGGCTGGCAGGCGCCGCATCCAGACGTATAGATTCCGCACTGACCAGCAGTTTAGTGGAGAAATTCAACAGCGATGTCACACGATTGTGGATGGCGCCGGAGCAGCTGGAACCAAATACGAAATTTCCCGAAGGAAGCCGCAGCGCTGATGTTTACGCTTTGGCCGTCGTGATCTGCGAGATATGGACCGGAGGGTCACCGCATAATTCTACCCTTTCAAGCAGGAAACTATCGGGTAAATCGCAGCAGCTCGCGGTTTTGAGCGATCTGTAGGTATAAGATGTATCTGTACTTCTACGGAACTGAAGCCACTTGGCTTTTCTTTCTTGCTTCTGTACGTACTTTTTAATGCAAGGAAAAGATCCTGTACATGTAGGTCGTAGCTGAGCTTTCGGCTGTGTAGCAGTGATCTTCGGCGCTAGGAATACGTTGTTAAAGAAGTTAGCAACACCAAAGTTTATCTTGTCTTGGTCGCCGGTTATTTTCCGTCGCCCAAGCTATCGCCCATTAGAGTTTTAATTAGTTTGAGATTGCCCATATAGATCATGCATATGGTTGTTCTGTTCTATTCGGCGGTGCGCCGCTGGCAAACATTTGTCATTTCCGGTGCGCACAAAATCGCGTTAATTAAAGTGCTGTTGAGCAAAGGGCTCATCTTCAATAGACCAAACTCGAATGACATGTCGACTGAAATGTGTTTTGTGCTGTGTGCGTGTGCCTCCAGTTTTCGAAGTTTACCACAGGAACGCAGTGCGAATCGGTGAGATTTAACAATGTTGTATGGTAGTTGTTCCAAGCACGTCGGACCTTCCCTTCTACACTGCCAACTCTGACTACCCACCGGACCTGAGCTCCATCATTGATTCCTGTTTCGCTGTGGACCCTCACCGACGCCCGGACGTCGGTCAAGTTCGAGTGCGCCTAAAAAAGTTCGACCGTGGTGCCAGTGTTATGGACGGCATTCTCCTAAGCCTCGACAAATACGCCACCGATCTGGAAGAAAAGATCGCTGTAAGGACCGGTGATCTGTTATCAGAAATGTCGAAAGTCGATGGGCTTTTGAAGGAAATGATCCCCGGGTATGTGAAGTATCTCAATGAACGTGAAAATTCTTATGACGAAGGGGTTTGGTTCTAGAATATTTATTGGAAAACTCCGTAATAAAGAAATTGTGGCGGCTGAAGAATTCGCGGCTGTGACGATCTTCTTCAGCAGTTTAATGGGATTCGAGAAGTTTTGTCAAGTGTCTTCGTCCGGGGCGGTTGTGGAGTTGTTGAA
>JAQGAU010000428.1:0-28272 GCA_034698045.1 Paramacrobiotus richtersi
AATTTGACCGTATATGACCAATATTATCGATTAATAATATTACTGGTCATCTGCTGTTCACTGCGCGACGAACAGAAAGAGTGATTCGAGACTTTGGCTCTTGGCAAGTGTCCGGATGATCTTCAACGTGGCACTGGAAGGATGGGTAAAATAGGTTTCTGGTATTCCAAAAGTTACGCCGGGCGAAATCTTCGCCCATCGCACCGTTTTGCCGGACAGAATGGTTTTAATTTGGTTAGACCTTAACTTTACGTCTTCGAACCCATTCTGGATACGGATCTCAAGAAACCCTGAGGCGGCAGCCGAAGGTGTTTCTTGTATATTATTATTATGTAAGCTGTCTAGCTGGGGCAAGCAAAATGTCGCAGGGCCAAATGTTTCGACGTCTCTTTGCAGGTGCATCTTGTATTTTTAACGTTATAATACTTCATTTTATTTCTTATTTTTAAGCCAGCAGTAAAATACAGTACATATTGACTTATTTATGGCAAGTACTGGTTACGCAACACCACACTAACAAATGCTAACACAGTACCAAATCTAATCAGACATGCAGATCGAGTCATCATGCAGCACTAAACCAATACAGCAGCAACACTGTTAACTTCGCTAGAGTCAAAAGTTTTAATATTGTAGTTGCAGTATTCTCCGTTGAATGTGGTAGATCGAATAGTGTTTATTGTATCCAAAAAATGCCGTCATACTAACATGCAGAATAATTTACACATACACAGAACATTTGTACATTACACTTAGTTTCCCTGAGAACCAGCAGCGCAGCATACTGGTCCTTGTGAGAGAACTTTGACAAAGTACCGCATCATTAACATTGCTGTATTGGCGTGTCAAGTGCAATATAAACAAACAGTATGCAACATGATTATGCTGTTTAATTTGCAGGAATACCAAATGCAACGGTCTGCCTTGATAGAGATCACAGATATACGCATATTCCCTTACCTTCATACGGCGAAAGTTTTCGGATAAATCCTTGTGGGCCCAGATGCTGCCCTTACGCCGCATCCCTACAGGCCGCGATGACATGGCTTTTCCGGGGAGAACAAAAGGATTACTTGTTCTTTGTTAAACTGCCTTTTTCCAGGATATAATCGGTGTTACGAAACTTATACAAACAGCATATGAAATATGAATCCCAGTATTCAAAACTATTCAGTTGTCTTTGGAAACAAGGCTTCTTAGAATGAAAGTACTGGAGTGTTATTGGCGGTTCTATATGCTCCACATGAAGATTTACGAGTTGGGTTTTCAGCATGATCATCTGCTCGCCTGGTTTTTCGACTGGGCAATATTTTGGGCGTAAGCCATACAACGCAAATAAAACATGGGTTTTTCTGCCGCAGCAACTGTTATTCATGTATCTATCTTCTTCTAATTTGCCGCATCGTTGCAAAAGCATGCGAATGTGCAACATAATCCAATGATCCAGTTTTCTCTGCATAGAACTATTTTTAGATCGTTTGCACAGCTATATGACCCATTTGCATGGCAATTATAACCGTATGCTGCACAACGCAGCGACTGCAACTGTGGTCTCATAACTACGTAAATAAAATAATATCGGTTTTTTTGAACAGTCTGCTTCAGATGCGTCATTGTTTGTGTTAGCTGCGAAGGAAAATGCACTACTCTGAATTTGGCACAGTCGCTGTGTGTCTCCGTTCATAACTGACAAAGTTGCGAGTTATGTAACATGTACGGATTGCTACCTCGTACATTTTTTTGTATGATGCTAAATAAATTAGTATGATGTCCATTTTGGTTCACTGGTCTTTACAATATCGATTTGATATGTGTTGGTGCTTCAAACTTTACAAAAACTGCCGGTTCCAATAGTCCTTGTGAGACATCAGGTAAATGTCACGAGCTTGCTAAGTACTGTGTATGCGTAACGCTGTAGCATTCGATAACAACAAACAGCTTTTTGAAAGGCTTTCCAAATACGCGGTTTCATGGATTAAAAAAAACAGCCAAAACATCATTGTCCGCACAGGAAGAGTTCCCAAAACGCCGCGGGATACCTTTTACAATTCTGCAAACACGGTGTTTAATGAAAGCGGTCGATCTCGCTTCTCCGGCCAACCTGCGGCCTTCATGTACATAGCTGTGAAATTCATTACGGACGTCAGGTGCTTTGTAGATAAAAACTACTGCTGCCGCCCAGTCTCGTAATTGTTTTCGTGTGAACTGTGCGTCATAATCCCAGCCCAACTGTCCTTCTATTAGAGCGGAATAATTGCGCATACCTCGAGGGTAATACGATTCCGGCTTTTTTGTTTTGCACTAGTTATTACCGGGTTTAGCTAAATTTGTCAGCATCATCCAGTTGTTATTTACTTGAAATTCAAGTCTTGAATGATGATCACCATTTACCTGTCCTTACATAATTCAAAAGGCTGTTCAGCGACATATTACAGGTTGCATGCATGACGCAAGCTTTATCTAAAGTATCTATAACAGATTTACGCAGATTTATCAGTAAATAGCAAAACAACATGGGGGAAGGATCTTAAAACCCGCAAAGGGATTCGTAAAAGAAAGGATTACCCGGTGTTGTCGTTCCATTAAGGAGCTACGTATATTATTGCACTTGTACCATACATATCTGTACATATGTCACATGCGGAAAACAGTTGTTATAAGCATACTGCAAATGGCGCGTTAATCACTCATGCATTTTAAATTTAATCCGAAACATCCGCCTGGCATTGTCTACGGGATAAAAGCAACGTTGTTAGAGGCGTTCCAGATCCTGTTCAGTTTCGTGTATACAATTGGCACACAAGCATCCTAGCGACGTCATGCTGCGCAGATGATCACATCCAGAGGACCATCCCGCTTCTTTTCGTACTCCTTCCCAATCAAAGTAGAGTCATCCCCAGAGTCATGGCTTACCAGTAAGGGTTCTCGTTCAAGGTCACGCTCATTGTCTTTCTCCCGGAACCAGGTGATAGCGCCGAAAATGGCACTCAGCACCATGAGCGCGCCGATCATTCCATGGAGGCCATGAATGATGGTCCACAGCACACGAGCGTGTGCCATGTCGCAGGGTTTTGACTGCTGGTACAATTCTTCGAACATTTGGTGGATGGGGGATGTCATGAGTTGTTGCAGCTGCGCACTACCATTTTCTGACCCTCCGAGATCTAACCGAGCCTTTGGAAACTCTTGCATGAAGTTATCCAGGTTTCTTTCTACATCAAGACATCCATTGGCAAGGAACATCAGCAGGACACCCATAATAATTCCGCCAAGCAGGATAAAACCGACAAGGAACGTGTTCTTGCGCAGCAGACCTTTCTTCCACATGGTGCCCATGCTTATCAGGCTAAGCGATAAACCCAGGTTGGTGGTGTGGGTTGACATGACGACTTGGTATGGCAGGAGGCATAAAGCTACAATGCGGAAGGAACAATGTATATAAGAGTGGTTCTAATCGTCTCCCGTGTTTTTCTACACTTTGTAACCGCAGAAACCTGCACTGCACAAACAATATGAAGAGCCAGGTTATACCACAGCATCCATGATTACAGGCAGGAAAGGTCATGTCAAATTGAAATGTTCGTTAGGAGAACGAAAGGTCATCAGGAAATATTGTACTTGCCTGCAAGGGCCAGAATCGCAGTAATTGCCCCAATGATGACTGTGAAAAGTCCTGGCCTAGTCATTCCGCGCTCTTGTGGCTGCGACATGATGCACTGGGCGTAATGAGAACGATCCAGCTAGATAATCAAACAGACAAAACGTGAAATTACTGTATGTGTGGAAAAAATATTTAACGATACTTCTCGAAGACTTGAGGGAAAGGTTTGCAGTCTGGATTTTCATAAATGCGGTTCGTGCTTATGAGCGGCAGACGCTCATAAGTCTTGGGCTGTAGGAAATCGATTGTTGATCGACCTGGGTCTCGGCTTTAATGTTACCTCAACTGCCTTGAGGCTTGATCCCGTTGTACACATGTAATATGGATGGTTTTATGGATAGAACCACCGCAAGTACGAACTGTTCAAACCACGCCCTCGCCTCCTATTAACTTTAACCTGCACGAAGCAATCGTTTAAAACTTCTATAGCTACTGCATGCAGAGATACAGTGCAGTGACGATACGAAAGGAATATATCTGTACAACCGACTGCCAACAACTCTGTACAAAATCCTAGCATTTACGCCATCGGAACGAAAGGAACACAGACCACATTTGTCAACATACGTCTTATTCCCGGAATTGTGGATCGACGAACACGTATGTTTGGTATTGTTTACCTAATGGATCAAAACGTACCTGCTATCAAAAGAAGCAAAATTGAAAGTAAGATTGAATCCTTATGAGAACTTGTAACGAACTTTCGTAGACAGAGAACTACCAAACGTTTCCATCAAGAATCGAAGCCTGAAGTCGCTCTTCAAGGTTGGTTATCCAGAAGTCAGAACTGATAGCAAATCCTACATTTAACATACTGGATTCGACCCCGCAGAACTGAGAGAGAACTTACTCATTACCATCTTTACTGCATGAGTGTACAGCAAAGAATAATTTTAATTTAGTATTAATCTATTAACAAGGTTTTTTGCAAAGTGGACTCAAAAATAAAATATCACAGAGTCAGACATTGTTCTCTCTACAACATTCAATGCTGGCATAAAAGGGGTGGCGAATGAAAATTCCAAATTTACACCCTGGTCTGCCAAGCCGCTGTCTGTAGCCAGTCAATCATAGTTTAAGATTTGGTTGAATTTTGGAATTTCAGTTTCTGCAGAGTGGACTCCAGAAGAAAATGTTGCTGCGTACATGAGTCTGCGGAATAACTGACGTTTTGCGAATTATTGTCAGCCAGTATTTCTTTCAATTGTATTCAGCCATTTGATATCAACTGCAAGACCAGTTTTTCGACCAGAAATTGTGGAATTAATTCGCACTGCTAACTATAACGCCAAAAATCTTTGTTTTCATTGAGGTCATCATGAATCGATACATACCGCTGTGCGAATGCGGATGAGTGTAACATGTAGCTGTAGGCGTTTTTCTGATAGCTATTGCCAGTGCGTGAAGAATAAACAGGATCGGTGCATAAAAACGACTGCACTGATGTTTTTCTTCCAGTTATCCAGGGATTTTAATTTCCACGTACGTCAGCCTGTCTTTTCAAAAGAGGAAGTAAACAGGCAAAAAGTACCTTGTGACTGAATGGTTTGAATAATCTTACTGCCCGGGTCACATGCTTCAAATGAATGAGCTGTACTTGTTTACGTCTGCTCCTATACATCATAATCCAAAACATTCCAATGAAAAAAATAAAGTAATTATCATCCTGGTACGAAACGATCGGCATGCTGTTAAAGGATTATAATCCTTTGCGCCATTGCCACAAATACAACAATTTCCAGATGACTAATTAGTCATCTGGAAATTGTTGTACTTACTTGCAATGGCGCAAATCGTAGTCATTTCTCCAATCAAAATAGTAACAATTCGTAGGAGGGTCGTTTCGTGCACTGGTGCTGGCGATATGATGGGCTCAATGTGATTAGTAGGAAATCAGTATAACAGAAACGGACCCAGCTAATAAAGTAAACAAAAAGTGGAGTTCTGCGTAAAAGAGAAGTAGCGGTGCTATACCAAGACTTACGGGAGAAGCATCGCAGTACACGTTGTGGCAAATCCTTAATTGCAGTTCATGTTTTCCCCAGACGAGAAAATATTCGTAAGATCCGTACTGTAGAAATTTTCTACTAGAAAGTCGATTGCTGATCGGTAACTAGAGTCTCGACTCTTGATGGTAAATTTACACAAGTATCAAAGTCTGCAAAACACACCCATCATATTACATATCAACAATAAACAACCGAAAAGCTTTCGATGTGGTACGATTCACTGCACGATGCCAAAAAAACAAATATTCTGCCTCGTTCAAGTTTACAACGTTCACCCCGAATCAACCGGGCAGAAAAAGAGCATGGAATGGAAAATCCAAGATTCGATTGGAAACCCCACCTACAGTATATAGCAGAAACGATTTGCCAAGCAAATCTAGGTGTCAATAGATTACGGTTAAGAACTTAAGACTGGTTGAATTCCAGAATGTAGATGTACGTTTAAAATGTTCATCTTATAATTAGAATGCAAAAATCGAAAAGCTAGACTATGGCGTCTTTTAAGGGGAGTTTCCGGTCATTAATTCTAAAACTTTGAGTTCCTCCAGCCGATAAAGCGTTCTATCTTGTATCTGAATACGTTTCTGTCGAGAAAATACGATGTAAACAAAAAATCATAAAAAATCGCGAAGTGTAACCGTCTGAAAACTACTCGCCAGTCTTATATGTGGCTGCTGCGGTTGAGAATCAGTGTACACCTGTCAGGGAATGCGCGGCGGCTTTATGTGAGGGGACGCACTTGTTTGCACAGCTAGCAGAGATTAACCACAATCAGTGCCTCTGATTGAACGGCACTTCTGTTACTTCTTCAATGCGTAATTAATTGTTTGACCATCCACGGGAGTGGGAATGATCTGTTGACAGGGAGGTAACAATAGAATAATACTTCGAAAGGAAAGTTGGAGTTTTATAATGTAACGATGCACAGACGTCTATGCATTGTTTCATTATAAAACGGTTCATTCAACTTCATTGTGTGAAATCCGATCGGTAACCGTGAATGATTGCCGCTCTTTAGTTTGCCTTACATGAACATGTAGTTTCTTACTGAAACTTAGAACAACAATAACAACTTACTATGAGACGTTATCGATATTTCAAATTTTAAACTACACGCTCAATGTCCGCCCGCGTAACTGTTGGTGCTTCCAAAGAAACAGTGTGTATTGAGCGTGCATTTTACATGTTTATACCAGTTACCACATAGCATGACTTTACGACTAGCCGCCCGACTTTACGACTGGCGTACGTGAAACGGCCACGTCGGCCACCTACGGCTCTAATCACTATGGTCTTCACTGATTCGGCAGTGCCAGGGTAGTCAACCTGTCTGGCGCGCAGTTTTGCGTACATAGCACGCTGGCCGTATTGCACTGCATGCTACGCCGCCCTGTTGGACTGCATAGAACAAATTTATAATCGTTACATACGTGCAATATTTTGGCAAATAAGTGGGACTACTAGAAAAAATGTAGTAAAGACGGCTGTTTTCGTACAATGTCGAACATACGAGAGTTTTCACTTTTTATTATTCAGGGTTAGTTACTTAGCTTGCTGTGATCTGTGCATACATGTTGCTTTACTTAATTTAAAATAAAGTATTTGTCTTCTCATTAATTGGCGTACGCTGGGTTTTGACAATTGGTTAACTGCTAAATACAATCTTAGATACATATGCATGCACAGATACATACTAATTGTAAATACAGTACAAGTAAAATATCTTTTGCCATTTTGGAAAGTACAGAACACACCTCATTGCATAAATTTAAACTCGAATGACTTCCAAAAACATCATCAATGGTTGACGTTATATCCAGTGCAGTGTTTAGTTCAAGGATAAAGTCTAAAATGCCCACTGGGCAGCCTTTTGGTTCAATTGTGGATGGTTCCAAAGTACAATTGGCAGCCGACTTTTATAGCTTTCCAGTCATGACGATGTGCGAGGTACTGTTCAAACAAGTGACCCGATCGCCCGATTGATCTGGAACAGGATCTCTTGCGTCTACTGAACCAATTTCTGTGCAAATTGAATCAAAACTAGCTTTTTCATGCCCACATTTGTGTTTAAACTTTTTGCCGGTATAGCGCGTGAACCCGTAGCTGCGCGCATTGTTTCTTGTATTGTTTCTTGTGTGCCTGGCTGATCAGTACACAGCGCAAGAACGGAGTTTTCTCCGTGAAGCATGTGTTGACATTTTGAAGCTTTAAAAAGCGCACATTGTTCCAATTTGAAATTTAGACGTTTGACAAAATACCCCTAGCCGTTGCGCTCATTCTGAACCAAAGTGGCCCGTATACGTTATCCGGTTCGGAAGTTATAACGATTTGAATATTTTAAAAAATTGCTACAAATTTAAAAAAAATAATTTCTAAGTTTTTTTGACGTCAGAATGTTTCTTATTCAAATGCACATCTACTGAACCAATTTCTGTGCAAATTGAATCAAAACTAGCTTTTTCATGCCCACATTTGTGTTTAAACTTTTTGCCGGTATAGCGCGTGAACCCGTAGCTGCGCGCACAAACCGTTTTTTTGCAGTTCTAGAGCAATCATTTCTCTATAAGAGTAAACACAAGAGTATTTTATACCCTGTAAGTCAACAACAGAAAACGTTCCGGCGCGAAAGGTCCGAAATGGGAGGATACTAGCCTTAAAGCTTGCTATCCTAGCTCACTGTACACTAACATTAGGATAAGCAAGATAGAGAGAATCCTAAAAAAACAACTACATATCCAAGAAACATCGGTCCACCAATGCTTCCTGGTAAGTTGGTAAACGTGTCGGTTCAGTAATGACACCATAACAAGCTACAAACCAAAACCGGTGCGAGTAAGAACCGCACAATATGTTGGTGAATGGTGATTCAGAATTTTTCCGGCAGGTCGTCAGTATGACTAATTGGTGCTTTAGCTCCCTATTTAGTATACTAAAGACTTACGTTACGAATCCTAGAATACAGAATAATGAGAATATGTAATAAAAAGGTCATTGCATGCACTGCTGTGGTAGGATCCTGCTATATGACTAGACGGTTCGGGTTTGTAGTTATTGTAATATCACACCGATGTCAATCAGTACGTGCTTGAAGAAAAATGTATACGGTCGATTAAACTAGAGGAAAGTGATGACCAATAGAGTACGAAAAAAATTTAGTACGTGCATAAGGAGAACTTATACGGTCGATTAAACTGAAGATAATAATTGCAGGACGTGATGAACTGTGTTATATAATTAGACTGTGCTGTGTTGTAGCTATACTAACTAGTACGGCGTTGACCAATAATTTAATGGAAAAAAATCAGTACGTGCTAAATGAGAATTTATACGGTCTTTTAAACTGTAGAAGAATGATGTTGTGGTAGTTAGTCATGGATTTTGCTTGATAATATTGGTGTAGCGTGACTATTGGAAGGAGCAAATTTGAAGTGGTTTGAAATTTTTTTGTTGATAATATTTTCAGTCCATCGATTTAATGCTACTCAGAAGCTGCAACAGAACGGTGCGGTTCAGATTTTCTGAATTTGTTCGGGAGATAGGGAATTTCTGCCTTTCTCCAGTTTCTTGGTTACAACATGTGATTTGCATCTTGGATCTGAATATATGCATTATTATCCGGTGAGTGTGATTTATCTAAGAGTGTAAGACTGGTTATTTAGGGTATTATAAATTAAAAATAAGCATTAACATAACACTGCATAAAAGTCAGTCAGTTAAGCTTTTCTCCTGCTAGTCCCTGCTCGTATCCCACGCGACCGGCCGGAACGCCCCGATGGGGCGGCCACGTAGTGTATAAAAACGACCTCGTAACCGAACACCTGCGAGCAATGTATTGTGATTTCATTTACGAGTATGCTGGTACATTCATAAAGCTGTGCCATTCTCTGCGTTATTCGGCACGGAACCGCGTACTTCTGCCGCTTTCCGGCGGATAAGAATTATTTGCATGGTTGATAAAAACTTTTGCTTCAGCCCAACCTATTTATTTTCTTATGCTCTGTGCGTCACAATCCAGAAAAAGATGTCCTTCCATCACAGCGGGATATCCTACACACCCGCTTTTTTACGTTTCGGTAATTGTAGCTGGATTGAATCGAAATTTGTCAGCATCAGCAATTGTGGAATTGATTGATGACAGCTACGATGTCGTTAAGACTATATTCTACCCACGTCACAACTATCAGTGAAAACAGGGCAGCTGCGTACCTGAAACGTTCTTAACAAGCTATGTTGTTTTTTATAATAACCAAAACTTCAATAAACAGTGTCCAGAAATCCGTTTGTGCGCGCAACGGCTGGTTGTTGCACAACAGCGGCAAAAAGTTTAAACACATTTCCTTCTCAAATAATTCAGCGTTTCATCCGAACTTCTTTATGCTTGTATCAAAAACTGCACTTATATATGATGATCGTTCTGAACCATTCTCAGCTCGAAGGTATGATTCTGAAATTTTAAAATGAATTATAAAATTACTGAAGCTTTCCCCCCTTGCTGAAAATGATTCAGAACGATCATCATATATATGTGCAGTTTGTCATATAAGCATAAAGAAGTTTGGATGAAACGTTGAATTATTTGAGAAGGAAATGGGTTTAAACTTTGTGCCGCTATTGTACCAGCCGTTGCGCGCACAAACGGATTTCTGGACACTGTTTATTGAAGTTTTGGTTAATATAAGCAACAACGAAGGCTAGTAAATAGCTTACAGATGCTCGGCTGTTGTGATCTCGCTATTACTTATGACAATTCGCGGAATTTCCCCTTAAAAAGACCCCTACATTATTAGACGATCGATCTATGGCGGACTGGTTGATGCTGTCTTTATTTCACGTACATCACAGTATTCGTGCATATTTAAAGATACGAGGAACGAACTTTAAGAACCGAAAGTTATTTCATAACGAAACAAATCCGTACCGGGTGCTTTATGGGTCTATTAAATAATTAATGTCAGTGTACAGCAAAGCAGTGAAACAATTCGCGCAGATTTCAAAAGCGAAACAGTTTTGTTTCGGCATACTGTGCTTAAATATGAGCTTCTTATACATATGTGAGAAACATGTAACATCAGGCGCCTTCCTTAACGTGGCATTCTCAACGGCGATAACAGCAGCGATCTTCGAGGAGTTCCAGGTCGCATTCAGTTTCACGCATACAATAGGCCCAAAACCTTTCCCACGACCTTAATCATGCGTTTATACAGAGGACACTCTCGCTGATTGTACACTTTCCCAGTCCGAGAAAGGTCATTCCCAGGTGTGTCAAGCTGGTTTGTCGTCACGGGTTCTTCTTCCAGGCCATGCTCAAAATCCACCTTATGACACCGTGTCGCGGTAACGAGAATGGCAAAGAACAGCACGACCGCACCGTTCGCTCCATGGAGTCCGTGTATAACTGCCCACAGTACATGTATGTGTGCTTGTCCCAAACCGCTACACTCCAGTTGCTGCAGCCTTTGGTCAAGATCTTGCAGTTGCTCTGCGATGGTAGACAATTCCTGGCGGCGCTGCGGAGAGTCTTCTAATACCAATGTGCGATTTAACCGGTCTTGGAACTCTGTTTTCTGAACTTCCAGTTTTCTGGACGGGACACTGTAGGTGCAAGTGGCATGGACGAGAAGAAGAATGCCGATGATAATTCCCAGAATAAAGCCAACCAAGATGTTGTGTTTGGCTAGATGGCCTTGCATGGACGCAATAGTCAGAGAACAGGCAACAGAATAACAGCTCACTCCCACGCTCATGACACTCATCGATACGCACATGTTGTTCAAGTGGATGCGCGTGCAGCCACCGCCCGGCACCAGCCATATAGCTGAAATACGGAAGTTACGCTGTAGGACGCTCTAATCGTTTTCCATATTTTAAGCATTTCGTAAATCGTATAAGCACCACACTTCGTAAATAATAACAAAAGCCTTTATGATCTACTTACGAAAGAACATGATGAGTAAAAGTTGTCATTATGGAGAAAGAAATGTTTAGCCATCAGGAAATTGTGTACTTACTTGCAATGACGAGAATCGTAGTTATCATTCCAATGATAACAGTAAACAGTCCAAGACGGCTCATTCCGCGTACAAATACCGGTACCGGTAGCATGATGAGTTGGGTCCTGTGGAAACGGACCCAGATACCAAGGGAACAAAAGATGCGAGAAGAACTGTGTGCGAATATAAAGTATGGGTACTGTTGGGAGACCAGCAGGACAAGCTCACAGTACTGCAAATAGCTGGATTTTGTAAATCGTTACTGCGGCCCGTGCTTTTACCCATATGGCACAGTACACAAGTCTTTGTGCTGTAGGAAATCGATTGCTGCTCGGTTAAACCTGTGTTTGGCTCTCGACAGTGATATTACCATAACTGCCTTGATCCCGTGGCAAACAGGTGATATGAATAGTTTATGCTTTTGTCTACGTACAGCTCTTCCGGCTGTACGTCTACAAGTACAAAACCCCGCAAAACAAACCCGCTAAGTATTAGCATGAAAGAACTGCAAGCTTTCTATGGGTTCGTGTGCTAAAGTACAGTCACGTCCACAAGAAACCTTAGCTTGTATTAACATACACCTTGCATGGATCCACGAATACATACAGCGGGAAAAACAAATGCATCGTATCAAATGGACCAAACGTATTTACTGTTCAAGGAAATGAAACGGATACTGAGAGTAAATGCACTGAGAATTCGTATGTACGAACGTACTGTAAGTCTGTACCACCACCTGTGACGGTGAGCATTCGCAAACTTCTAAATGTTCATGCTCGGTGGAGCAAAAATAAACGGCAACGCCGACAAAGCATGTCTTGTAAGTTGTAAACGACAAAGCACGCAGTTTCTTTATTGTGTTAGTCATACAATCAATTTTACCATTGTTTTGCGTCATAAACCATAAAAATGTTAGGCGCGACTGAACAAAGCAACTTGGCAAAGCTTTTCCGCACTTTCCCTCGTATTACAGTACGCATACCAACGGAATTTCGTGCGCTATTGAATACTTTCAGCCTCATTAAACCTTAACTGTTTCCATACATTTAGCATTTGGTATGGTTTTATGACGTAAAAAAGCGCTGAAAGCTTCTCATTTATATTTTCCGTTTTTGTCGTAGTCGTCCTACCACGTGATCAAAGTGCAACGGAATCGAGGCCGCTGTTCGATTGCCACTGGTACAATGTTTTTCACCGTCCTTGTAGTTGTGCATATCAACCAAATGTAAATTGTCCGTTCCCAGCCACTTTGCATGCTCACTGCACAACGAAATAAGGAGAAAATAAGGAGAAAATATTATCTTATACTTTCTTTCTGCACGGGTGCCATATTAACACCAGTTGCATTTATGACGTTGATTCGCAGAATCCAGTATTTGTGAAGGAAATGCCCGATTTATAATCTTCCGCTCCGTATAAATTTAACATAATAGTCGTCGCTAACAGCCATAAAAGGTCAGTGATACGGGCTGCGAGTGCCAGGCGCAGATAAAGAGGTAACGCATTCTTATTTTAGAGTATTCATTTCTCAGGTTTCCCCAGCCAGAAAAATTGAGGGATTATACTACCGATAAATACGAATATGCTCATCATGATAGGAAATTTGTCGATAAGAAGCTCGGCTGGGAAGTTGTAAGATCTCGCAGAGCGGTCACTCCTTCCGCTGTTGGAGCTAGAAGTCATGTGCTTGACGGATAGAAACGACTGCTTTATCCCGGCCTTGTAATTGGTTTCGTGTTCCCTCTGCGTCACAATCCTAACCTAATTGTCCCTCCGCCAGAGCGAAATAATCGTGTGCGCCTGTAAGGTATGCCGTTTGTTATTTCCGGTGGTTATTACCGAGTTCAGCTAAAATTGCCACCTTCATCGTTTACTAGATTGAAAACTTCTTTAGAGGTAGAAGTATACGATGATCTGTCCCTGGTGGGATGACGCAGTCTTTATTCAACGGTAATAATTGAGTAAGGTACTTATGACAGATATGGCATACTACAGTTCGAACTTCGAACAGCAGGATATCATGGGAGAAATTTTTAAAAACCACAAAGTGATATAGTACAGAAAGTATATCGGGCGATTTGTTGTTACATCAATAGGGAGCTATGCAGTTGAAGAAGTACCATCGATACTTGTACGTCACAATGCGGAAACAGTTCTTATAACTTGTACAGTAAGACATACTATGGCCCAAATATTTTGTTTATGTTAATTAGTTATTCGCGGTAAATACGATTCATTAGACGCCTTTAGATGAACTGGTATTTCTACGGGATAAGAGCAGCGATGTTGGAGGCGTTCCAGAGCGTGTCCAGTTTCCCGTACACTGTACAATCGGCACACAAATGTCCAGGTGACGTTATGCTCCGAATATGACTATATCCAGCTTCTTATTGTACTGCTTCTCAATCTCAGAAGTACAGTGTAGTCACTCTCAGCAGGGTCTTGACGGATTACTAATGGTTCGCGTTCCCGGCCACACTCAGGGTCTGCTTTCGACTGTGAGCAGGTGATGGCGGTAACAATGGCACTGACGATCATGATCACACCGTTCGCCCCATGGAGGCTGTAGATGATGGTCCACATGATTCGTGCGTGTGCCCTATCACATGGCGGCGCTCTCTGATGGTTCCTCAAAGAGTTCATGGATGGGGGACGTTTGTAGACGTTGGAACTGCGTACTGTCATTTCGTGACATTGCGGCATCTGTTTGAAGCTGTGGGAACTCTTGCATTAAATGATCCAGCTTCCCGGTCAAATTGTAAAATCCATTGACCATAAAAATAAAAAGACTGGCAGTAATTATTCCGGCAAGGAGAACGAAGCCAACAATGACCTTATTCTTGCGCACCAGGCCTTTCTTCCACAGGCTACCAGTGGCCACGAGGCTGATTGTTGTGGACAGGTTTTTCGCGTGAGTCGGCATGACAACGCATTACGGGATCACCCACAGAGCTAAGATGCGCAAGTCAGCGGGTAAGAGTGGTTCTAATCGTTTTCCCTCTCGACATTTTGTGCTAACAAAAGCTGTATGTACTGTGCAAAGAATCTGAAGAAAAAATTGCCATAGTATGTATTTGTGATACAGGTGCAAAAGGTCATGTTAAAGTGAAATTCTCGGCATGGAGAAAAAAAAGGTCATCAGGAAATACTTGCCTGTAACGGCCAAAACCGCGGTGGTTACTCCGATGATAACTGTCATAATTTCTAGCCTAGTCATGCCGCGTTCCTTTGCCGGCGACATGATGTGCCCGGCGTGATGAAAACGGACCTTGGTAATTAAACAAACAAAAGGGGAAATTATGAGGGAAATAAACCTAGCGATATTCCCCGAAAACTCACGGGAAAGCGTCGCAGTCTGGATTTTTAAAAACCGTTACTACGGTTTGTGGTTTGACCTAAACGGCAAGACGCGCAGAAATCCGGTCCTGGGCTGTAGGAGATCGATTGTTGATCGACCTGGGTCTCGGCTTTAAAGTAACTTAAACTGCATTGATCACGTGGTACACCAGTGTTATGTATGGTTTTATGAACAAAAGCAGCGAAACTATGAACTGCGCAACTACGCCCTCGACTCTACCAACACGAAGCTTTCGAGCCAAATTTTCTACGAGCTGCTGCATGTACAGATACAGTAACGAGCCATCTGAAGACATGAAAAGAATATCTGCATTGTACTACAAGAAAATAATCGTAAACAAGTTGGAGGAAATCGACTGACGAGATCAGCTACTCTGTACAAAATGCTGCCATTTACGTCATCGGAACGAAAGGAACGCAGACCACATTTACAAACATACAGCTTGTATCCGAAACCCTGGCTCTACAAATCGAACACGTATTATTTAATGTATCAGACGCATTTGCTATCCAAAGAAATAAAATTAAAAGTAAGGCTGAATACACGGAGAACTTGTTCATAACCATCTTTGGTACGCTGAGAACTGTCAGACGTTTCAATCAGGAAGAGGAAGCTTTTAAGCTGTAGTAAGTACGCTCAGTTTTGATAGAGCAGAACGTTTACCTCTTTATAATCCTAACGTGACCTTTCCGTAAACCGCTGCATGAACTTTCCAGCTGAAACTCAGGAAATTAAAAGAATAGCAAATGAAAACCCTAGACCAAGTCTTGGTTCTAATAAGCCATTTTCGGCAAGCAGCAAAATTTACAGAATTGGTTGAATTTTATTTGCTACTTACAGTAGTGGACTCATAAAGAAAATATTTCATAGCCGTCCATCATGCAGTCTGCTGAACAGCTAAACTGTATACTACCAGCTAGCTGATTGTATTCAATGGTATTTGGCCATATCGTTTACAAGAATGGATTTTGGACCGAAAATTATGGAGTCAGCTCTCACTGTTTACTAGACGCTAAATTTTCACCGAGGTCATGAATCGGTACACGCCGGCCGGTGTATGAAGGCGGGTGATGTACCATAAAGCTGTAAAGTAGGCGTAGAAAAGCTGTAGGAAAGGACCTAGCCGTCGCTTCCGGAGAACCGCGGTCTAAAGAATTTTTTAAACAGAGACTGTCCATCTTAATGCAACGCGGAAATGCTCTGTGTGTTATGGGCATAGTACCAGATTCTGTTGGTTTCGATGATGTTTTTATGCTGTACAGCTGCTGTAGATCCAGCGTAATTGTGTACACACTCATATTTTGTTGAATAAAATTTATACAATAAAACAACAAAAAAGCTGTAGGCGTTTTTCTGCGATTGCCTTTGTCATTGTGAGAAGAATCAAAAGGGCAACTGCATAAAAACCACTGCATTGATGCTGTTTTTCAGTTATCCAGGGGTTTTAATTCCCACCTACGTCAGCGTATCTTTTTCATGAGAGACAGTAATAGGCAAAAAGTAGCTTGTGACTGAGTAGGTAGAATAATCTAACTGCGCGAGGCACTTATTTGTGCGTCTTGCGAGTTTTTATCACAATGAAATTGAGACTGTAGTTGAAAATACCTAAGGGTGACATGCGAAGGTTCTTCTTAATGCCGTCTGTTACCGTTTGCTTTTCTGTAACATATCATGCATCCCTCAAATTTACATGCGTTGTGATAAAATTTAATCCTGAATGCAGCTCGTGCTTTCGCCCGAACGACAAAGTACTCGTCAAGATCCATGCTGTGGAAAATCGATTGTTGATCGCTAACCTGAGTCGGCGGTAAACTTACACAAGTATCAAACTCGGAAAACCATGCCCCTCATTTCACATGCCAACTTAAAACAACAAAAAGCTTTCGATGTGCCACTATTTACTGATGCCAAGAAAACAAATATATTATGATACCTCCTACAACATTCACGCGGGCATAAAAAGAGCATCGAATGAAAAATGCAGTTCTGTGGCAGAAGCAATACTTTCAAAGAACTTTCACTGTGAATTTATGTACATCAGACTAATTGTAAGTAAGATCGCGAAGATCAAAGAAACAACTACCTGTTCGGAAAACATCGGTCGACTAACGTTTCCTGCTATGTTGATTACTTTTCCCACCGACACGCGTCGGTAACCTTGCGACATTCTAGCAGACTGCAAGCAAAACCGGTGCGATTATGCACGCGGCACAACCGCACATTTTATGCGGGTAATTCAGAAAGTAAAAAAAATAGCCTGCTAAAGAACGAATGCGAGTCATGTAGTCTGTCTAATTTACGAGTAGGTTGGTACATCCATAAAGCTGTGTCATACTGTCCGACATAAAACTTTCCAAGTTATCTTTCAATCACAGCGGGATATGTCTACACATCCGCCTTTTTGCGTTTCGATAATTGTAGTTGGACTGAATCGAAATTCGACAGCAATGGCAGTTATTGTTTACTTGATTTATGACTACAATGACTCGTTAACAAGACCCCTACATCATTAAGGTCACTGCTAGCAGACTACAGTGGGCCCAGAAAAGATCGTTTTTTTGCGCTATCTGTAAGTTTAAAAATAGCTCTGCGTAACGGCCGCATGCGCAAGGCATTGCGCGTGCGGCCATTGTGCAGAGCTATTTTTAAACCTGCAGATAGCGCAAAAAAACAAACTATTTTGGGCTCACTGTCGTCTGCTAGCTGTAGCCTTAAGCAATCTAGGGCGGACTGGTGATTCTGTCTTTATTTCACGTTCACAACAGTAGAAGGGTATATTGTGAAGGTAGGAACGAACTCTAAGAACCGAAAGTCAGCTAGTTCATAAAGAAAAAATGTGTATCGGGTGCTTCGCCGTTCTGTTAATGAGGAGCAGTGCAATGAAACCTTTCACATTTCACAAGCCAAAACAATCTTGTTTAAGCATACTGCACGTTTAAGCATTTAAAAAACTCTGGTATTCAGATTTTTAAATCCCTGTTGCCGTCACTTGGGCACAAACTTACGGACATGATATTATTGTGACAAAGACGTTCATCAGTCATATACAATGCCTAACTGAGTCTAAATGCCTAGTTTTTCATATAAAACGTTAAACAACTGGCGCCTCCCTTGAAGAGGCATTTTCTAGGGCAATAACAGCAGCGCGAACTTCGAGGGGTTCCAGTTCCTGCTCCAGTGTCACGCATACAATCGGCTCAAAACTTTCCCCACGACGTTAATCATGCGCTTATACAAAGGACACTCCCGCTTCTTGCCGCTCCCGCTACTGTCCCAGCTAGTCCGCGAAAGGTCATACCCAGATGTATTAGGCTGGTTTGTCATCACGGGTTCTTCGTCTAGGTCACGTTCAGGATCCGCCGTAAGAGACCACGTCGCGGCAGCGAAAATGGCACTGAATAGCATGACCACACCGTTTACCCCATGGAGTCCGTGGATAACTGCCCACAGTATATGTGCTTGCTCCACACCGCGTCCTGTGCAACCCTCCAGTTGCTGCAGTCTTTGGTCAAGTTCTTGCAGTTGCTCTGCAATGGTGGACAATTCGTGGCGGCACGTCGGTGAGTCTTCTAGTAACAATGGGCGGTTTACCTTCTCTAGGAAATCTGTTTTAGGAACGTCCAGTTTTCTGGACTGGACAGTGTAGGTGCAACTGGCATGGGCGAGAAGAACACTACCGATGATAATTCCAACAATAAAGCTGACAAAGATGTTGTTCTTGTGCTGGGATAGCTGGCCTTTTATGGACGCAGTCATTAGAGTCAATGCAGCAGTACAACAGTTCAGTCCCACGATCGTGACACATATCGATACGAGCAGGTTGTCAAGATGGATTCGCTTGCAGCCACCGTAAGGCCACAGCCATAGATCTACAATGCAGAAGTTAAGACTAGTGGCTCTAATCGTTTTCATTGTTTGATGCATTTCGCAAATCGTATAAGCAAATACTGGTGTAACCTTCGCAAATAAATAACCAAACCATTTATGGTCCAGAAACGAAAGAATATGCTAATTGAACACTTGCCGTTATGGAGAAGGAAATGCTTAGTAACAGTCACTAGGAAATTGTGTACTTGCTTGCAACGGCGAGAGTCATCGTTATTGCTCCAACGATAGCGGTAAAAATTCCAAAGTGGGCCATTCTACGCAGTATCGGCGGCATGATGAGTTGGGTCCAATGGGAACGGACCAGCTAGTCGAGGAAAACAGATGCGCGAAAAGAACTATGTGCGAAAATAAAGTGCTGGTACTGTTGGGAGACTAGCAGGAAAAGCTGTGCAGTATTACGAATATCTAGATTTTAAATCGTTACTGCGGTCCGTGCTTTACCCAGATCGCAAAATACATAAGCCTTGCTGCTGTAGGAAATCGATTGCTGATCGGTTAAACCGGTGTTTGGCTCTCGACTGTGGTATTACCATAACTGCTTTGATCCCATGGTAAACAGGTGATATAAATAGTTTATGCTTTTGTCTACGTACAAAATTAATGGTCTACGTACAGCTCTTCCGGGTGTACGTCTGCAAGTGCACAACACCGCGAAACAGACCCGCGATGTGTCAGCATGAAAGAACTGCAAGCTTTCTAATTAACAGGGGCTGTTTTGCTGAAGTACTGACCGAATGGAGCAACATACGTATACGAGAAGAAACCCTTTTACCGCTATACAGCTTCTCTGGATCCACGAATACACACATCTGGAGCCACAAATACGTCGTACCGAACGCAGAACTATCTAACGAAATGAAATTAAAGGATACTGAGAATAAAATTAATGCAATAATAATGAGAGTCTGTATCGTTTTCGTCTTTATGCATGAGCATGCTGTAAACCCCTGACAACGAACATTCACAAGTTTATTAACATACTTTGATTCTCGGTTAAAGAAAACTGTCTTTAAAAACTACGAAGCACGCAGATTCGCTATCGCGTTAGCCAGAAAAGGACACATATCTCTTTTTCGTCCTAAAACATAAAAAGGGTCAACACGACTAAACAAAAAAGTGCAAAACACATGGAAAAAACATTGTCTATGACGCTGATTCGTTGAATCCATCATTTGGAAAGGAAATGGCAGACATAAAATCTTTCCTTCCATTGTGCACTAGTGTTTGCTAACACCTATTAAAAAGTCAGCGATGCAGGCTGGGCGGATAATGAGGTAACGCGTTCTCACGGTAGCGTGTTCATTTCTCAGGTTTCTGCAGTCAGGAGAAGTGAGGGATTATGTTACGGATATATATGCGAACTGGCTCAACAGGACAAGAAAGTTGTCCATAAGAAACTCGGCTGGGAAGTTATAATTACATCTCGTAAATCGGTCCGTCGCTGGTGATTCGCCATCTAGCACAAAGACACCTGGTACAACTGCCAGACATCCCTGTCCCCATTTTTTCCACAGCTGTTATTTACTGTATGCTTCAGGACATCTGTAGACCTGTTGTTACTCTTTTCTGCTGCACAGCTCCGCTTCAATCCACGACATCGACATCGAAGTTAAAGTAAAAACGTTACCGCATATGCTGAGCTGGTTTGAACCAAGTTCACGCTTTCCCTTCTTTTGAATGCAAATTAGTTGGTTATGTTGCTGGCTCAAAATTCTAAAAAAGTGGCTTGCTAAAATAGTCCCTGCGTGGACATTACATCCGTAATGCTGTGGTTTGCCATTCGATACGGAACCACTCCTTCCGCTTTCGGACTACAGTAGATAGCTGTCATATGCTTGGTGGATAAAAAATACTGTTACGATTGATTGTTCTCGTGTACCATGACTGCATCATGTTCCTGATCCAATTATCCCTCCATCAGCGCCGAATATACGAACGCCTAGAGTGTACTGTAACACGATTCCGTCTTTTGTATTTTCGGTATTACCGAGTGCATTTGACACCATCAAATCGTTTTTTGTTTGACTGATGACTACCTGTCATTAAAGAAACTTAAATTATTCGATGATTCAGTGTTGATTGGATGTCAGCATCTTTATTCCACGGTAACATATAAGGTACATATGAATTTATAATAAACATGATATGTATGTCAGTAGCAGGATATTATGGAAAAACAAACTCAAAAACCGCAAAGCCATTTATCAAACAGGGTATATCGGGTGCTTTGTCGTATTAATGATCGAGCAGCAGTGCAGTTGTACCATGTACGATACATATATTATATTAGAAGTATTAGATGTATACATATATTAGATGTCACATGCGGGAACAGTTCTTCCAGGCATGCGTCAACCCAAGTGCTTCGTTAATTGTTCAATCGCGATAAAATAAATCGGGCGCCTATTCTTGAGTTAGCATTTTCTGCAGGATAACATCAACGATGTCAGAGGCGTTCCCAGCCGAGGTCAGTTTCGCGTATACAATCGGAAAACAAGTATATCCCAGTGAAGCTATGCTGGCTGCGGTTGCGATTATATCCCCGAGACTATCCAGCTCATTCTTGTTCTGCTTCCCGATCTGAGAGGCGTAGGCTGCGTAGCCACTCCCAGAAGTGTCATCCTGTTCTCCCTTTTGTGACCAGGTGATGGCGGCCAAAACAGCACTCAGCAGAATGACCGCACCGTTTACGCCATGCAGGCCGTGGATAACTGTCCACAGTATACGGGCGTGTGCCACATCGCGTAACTCCAGTTGATCAAGCCCAAGGTCTTGTGTTAATATGGTGGATACTTTAGTGGTTTGTTGCTGAAGCTGCGGCCCATCCTTTTGTAGCCGTGCGAGATCTAATCGAACCTGTGCGACCTGTTGCAGGGAGACATCCAGTTTTCTGGCACGACCGAAAGATCCACTGGCATGGACTAGGAGCAGAATGCCGGCCATAATTTGGAAAAATAGAATCATGCCGATAAGGATCTTCTTCTTGCGCAGCCAGCTTTTCTTCCACAATATGGAACCAATGGTAATGACGTTAATCGATCCGCTCAGGTTGGTGTAGTGGGTAGGCAGAAGAATACGATACGGCACCAGCCATAAAGCTAAAATGCGCAAGTTACACGGTAAGAGTGGGCATGAGTGGTTCTATTCGTTTTCCCTATTTTTGCAGATTTCACAAACTGCACAAGCCTATATTTCGCATACATTGATTTTATGATACAGGTATGAAAGGTCAAGTTAATCCGAAATTTTTGTTATGGAAAAAGAAAGGTCATCCGTCACTTTTGTACTTGCCTGTAAACGCCAAGATCGCCGTAGTTACTCCGACAGCGACTGTGAACATTCCGAGACGAGTGATGCCGCGCTCCGGTGCCGGTGACATGATGGGCTCGGGGTAACGGAACGGAAAATCAACAAACAAAAGATGGAATTATGTGTGGAAATAACGGTACTCCTCGAAGAATGGCGGGAAAGATTCACAGTGTGATAAATCGTTAATGCAGTCCCTGCTTTCGACAAAACGGTAGAATGATGTGGGAAATCGGCTGTCGATCGACTTTAATACTGTTTTAGCTGCCGTCTCATAGCTGCCGTTAATACTGCTTTAGTTGCCGTGCTGATCCCGTCATACACAGGTAATATGACGGTGTATAGTTTATGCATAAAACCATCACATGTACGAACTCCTCAAAACACGCTCTCGACGTCTACCAATACGAAACTTTAGAGCAAGGTTTCTGTGTGCTGCTGCATTTACGGATGCAGTGGCGTAAGGAATATGCCACAAGAAAATAATTATACGTAAGTACCACGAAAGCACTATGTACACAGCACAGTTACTAACATACTGTACAGCGTGCATGCGGAATTCTGGATCTACGAACATGTATTACTTGATGGATCGAACGTATTTGTAACTTAATCCACAGGAATAGAATGAAAGTGAGATTACTATTTATTACCATCATTCGTGCACTGAAAACTGCTTGACCTTTCAGTCAAGAAGTGAAAACAGTAGTAACTGTAGTCATGAGTCGCACTCCCGCATGGTTACACACAATCAATAAAACACAACAAATTTGAGTGTTAAATTTAGAGGGTTGACATAATCATAAATACGCTTAAATATTTTTGGTTTGGTTTTAAATTTCCTGTTTTAAAAATAAAGTTAAAAAAAGAGCAAAAACGCAATGATCAACGATTTGGCCGAAGACAGTAATGATCATGGATAAAGCTTTCTTTGTTCCATTATATTTTGCAGGAGCTCGGCATATTGTGCTAGTTTTACGGTTTATCATTCTTTTCGTTGGCTTTCAGCTTGGTAATTACATTGATTCAGTTGGCGTTTTGACTAACAACTGTGGACGTAGTTTGCACTGCTTATAACACTAAATCCATTGAGCTAAAAATCGACAGATGCCGTTGTATGAAGGCGGATCAGTGTGCATGCAAGATGAACTGTGGTGGTTTTCTCCGATATTTTTGTCAGTTCGCGAATTGGAAGACACGTGCATAAAAATCACTAAACTGAAAGTTTTTTCAGTCATAATAAGATTGTATTTCTACGCACTTCAGAGCATCTTTTTCGCAGGAGGTAGTGGCAACAGTCAAAAGGTACCTTGTGCGCCGTTTGAGTTTGATCACAATGAATTCTGCGAGCGTGGTAAACTGCGTTCTGAACGTATCATTAAACCACTTCAGCATATTTTCCTTGGACTTCTAAATGCTAACCGATCGGGTCCAATTAAACACGCATAAGAAGTGCTGTCTTCTAACTAACGATGTTTTAATGCCGCAACAACACATTTCAAAGCTCCACTTCGTTGATGACCTATGGTGTCGCCTATCCCGCCGTATTTTGCCACGGCGTACATCTAATTAAGCACGTTGTTTTTATGTATTGTATACAGGAACCAACCTTGACCAAGCAATCAAGAATTCATGAGATGTTTTGCGTGCATCCACTGGTCATGTGTTTACGCATCCCGTGCTTCCTTAAGAACTGAAACATGACTACAGAAAGAGGAAACTTGTTACCGTCAGAAAAAAAACTACCAATCTCAGCCAAGCGCACTGTGTAAAAAGAATGACGTCGAAGAAACCAGAGGCGCAAAAATAACAATGTACGAAAATAAAGTACCGGTACTGTTGGGAGACTAGCAGGAAAAGCTATGCAGTATTATGAAAATCTGGATTTTGTAAATCGTTACTGCGGTCCGTGCACTTTTACCAAAAATTTTTAATAGCAAAATACAGTACTTAAGCCTTGCTGCTGTAGGACGGTTAAATCTGTGTCTGGCTGTCGACTGTGATATTACCATAACTGCCTTGATCCCGTGGCAAACAGGTCATATAAATAGTTTATGCTTTTGTCGGCGTACAAATGGTCTACGTACGGCTCTTCCGGCTGTACGTCTACAAGTGCAAAACCCCGCAAAACAGACTCGCGGTGTGTTGGCATGAAAAAGAACTGCAAGCTGTCTCGGGGCTGTTTTGCTCAAGTACAGTCACTGACCGAATGGAACAACATATACCACAAGAAACCCTTTTAACGCTGTACAGCTTCTCTCAATCCACGAATAAACACATCTGGAGCCACAAATGCGTCGTACCGAACGCAGAACTATCCAAGGAAATGAAATTAAAGGATACTGAGAACAAAACTAATGCAATATTAATGAGAATCTGTATCGTTTCGTCTTTATGCATGACGTACTGTAAAACCCGTGACAACGAGCATTCACAAGTTTATCAACATACGTTAGTTCTCGGTGAAATAAAATTGTCTTTAAAAACTACAAAGCACGAGTAAAGGACACATTTCTTTTTTTCGTCCTAAACCATAAAAATGGTAAACACGAACAAACAAAAAAGTGCAAAAAACATGGAAAAGATATTCTTTATGACGCTGATTCGTTGAATCAGCATTTGGAAAGGAAATGCCCGACATGAAACCTTCCGCTTTATTGTATACTAATGGTTAGTAACATCTATTAAAAGGTTAGCGACGCGGGCTTCGAGTACCAGGCGGATAATGAGGTACGCATTCTCATTGTAGCGTATTCATTTCTCAGGTTTCTCCAGCCAGAAGAATTGGGGGATTATGTTACAGATGAATTCGAACTGGCTCAACAGGACAAGAACTTGTCCATAAGAAACTCGGCTGGGAAGTGAGAATTACATCTCGTAAATCGGTCCATCGCTGATGATTCGCCATCTAGCACAAAGGCACCCGGTACAACTGCCAGACATCCCTGTCCCCATTTTTCGCAGCTGTTGTGTGCTGTATATTTCAGGGCATCTGTAGATCTGTTGTTACCCTTTTCTGTTACATTGCTTTGAATTGATCTCTTCAATCCACGACATCGAAGTTAAAGTAAAAACGCATATGTTGATTGTGAGCTGGTTTGAACCAGGTTCACGCTTTACCATCTTTTGAATGCAAATTGATTGGTTATGTTGTTGACTCAAAATTCTAAAAACATGGCTAGCTAAAATAGTCCCTGCGTGAACATTACATCCGTAATGCTGTGGCATTCATGCAGCTGTGACATTCGATACGGAACCACTCCTTCCGCTTTCGAACTACAGTAGATAGCTGTAATATGCTTGGTGGATAAAAAATACTGCTACGATTGTTTGTTTTCGTGTACCATGTGCATCATGTTCCTAATCCAATTTAATATCCCTCCTTCAGCGCCGAATATACGAACGCCTAGAGTGTACTGTAACACAATTCGGTCTTTTGCATTTTTCGGTATTACCGAGTGCAGTTGACACCATCATATGGTTGTTTATTTGATCGATGACTACCTGTCCTTAAAGAAGCTTAAGTTATTCGATGATTCAGTGTTGGTTGGATGACATCAGCTTTATTCCACGGTAATATATAAAGTACCTATAAATTTATAATAGACATGATATGTCAAAAGCAGAATATGACGGAGGGAAAAAAGCTCAAAAACCGCAAAGCCATGCATTTATTAAAACAGAGTATATCGGCTGATTTGTCGTTCTAATAATGATCTAGCAGCAATGCAGTTGTACCATATGAATCAGATGTCCCATGCGTCAACCCAAACGTTTCGTTAAGTACAGTATTTATACACGACAAAACGAATCATTAGACGCCTATTTTTGAACAGCAGCAATTTCCACACTGTAAAATTAAGCAGTAATGTCGCAGGCGTTCCAAATCGAGTTCAGTTTCGCGTAGACAATCGGAAAACAAGTAAATCCCAATGAAGCTATGCTGCCTGCGCTTATGATTATATCCCCGAGACCATCCAGTTTATCCTTGTCGTGCTTCCCAATCAGAAAGGTGGAGTCATCTTGTTCTCCCTTCTGTGGCCAGGTGATGGCGGCCACTATAGCACTCAGCAGAATGACCGCACCGCTCACACCATGCAGTCCGTGGATAACTGTCCACAGTATCCTGGCATGTGTTAAATCGCATAGCTCCAGTTGAGCAAGCCCAAGGTCTTGTGTTATTATGGTGGATACGTTAGTTATTTCTTGTAGAAGCTGCGGACTCTTCTTTTGTAACAGTGCAAGATCTAATCGAGCCTGTGCGACCTGTTGCAGGGAGATATCCAGTTTTCTGGCCACGCCGAAAGATCCACTGGCATGGACTAGAAGCAGAATGCCGGCAGTAATTCGGAAAAGTTGAATCAAGCCGGTAAGGATCTTCTTCTTGCGCAGCCAGCTGTTCTTCCACAATATGGAACCAATGGTAATGAGGTTATTGATCCGCTCAGGTTGCCGTAGTGGGCAGGCATGAGGATACGATATGGCAGTAGCCATAAAGCTGAAATGCGCAATTTACACGGTAAGAGTGGGCCTGCGTTTTCCTTGTACATTTTGTAAATCGCAGAATTATATTTCGCGTACAGTCTAAAGAAACAAATTACCAGAGCATTTATGACACAGGTACGAAAGGTCATGTTACCCTGAAGGTACTGTTATGGAGAAAGAAAGGTAACAGGAAATTTTGTACTTGCTTGCAAAGGTCATGATAGTAGTAATTATTCCAATGATGGCTGTAAAACTTCCGAGACGCATTCTAATGGAACCGGGCCAGATAATCAAACAAAACAAAAAACGGAACGGTATGTGATAAATGTAACAGTTCTCCTCGAAGAGTATGGGGAAAGCGTTATAGACTTAAATCGTTAACACGGTTTGGGATTTCGGCAAAACGACAGAATGCTCATAAATCATGTGCGGTAGGAAATCGACTGTTGATCGACCTCGGCCTCGGCTTTAATACTACTTCAGCTGCCTTGATCCCGTCGTACACAAGTAATATGGCATTGTACCGTTTTATGCATAAAACCATCACAAGTACGAACTGCGCAAAACACGCCCTCGACGTCTACCGACACAAAGCTTTCATGCAGAATTTCTACGAGCTGCTGCATTCAAAGATTCAGTGACGAAAGGAACATATTTATTATGCCACAAGAAAATATACGTAAGTACCACGTACACAATATGTACAGAGCACAGTTACCAACATACAACGTGGATCCGGAATTCTATATCTAGTTACGAACACGCACTGCCTGATGTATTACGGTCGTATCGTGCTGCGTGTATGGTTTATCATTCCTTTCGTTGACTTTCTGCTTGGTGATTACATTTTGTATTCGTTTCGCTTTTGGACGGATAGCTGTGGACGTACTTAATTTGTACTACCTATGAGTCCAGTGAGTCACTGGAGTCACTGGACTGAAACATGACTACAGAAAGAGGAAACTCAAACAAGTCAGAAAAATAACTGCTTGTATTGTGTAAAAGAATGACGTCAACGTATCCTGTATACTTCATTATTAATACAGCGGTATTGGAAGCGATTCTACAAAGCCGATGTCGGTAAATCGCAATAATTTAGGACTGGTTTAATTTCCAGAATTTAGATTATTTATATGTTCGCGCTGCCTTTAACATGCAGAAACCGAGAAAAGCCATCCTGACTATTAGCTTGTTTTGCAACTCGCTTCCTTAGAGTTCACTGTAGATTTACAGGATCGAGGCTAAAAAAATCGAAAAAGGCATAGACAGAAATCATCGGTGCACCAATGTTTCCTGGTTTTTGGTTTCTGGAGCTTATTCAGTTTATTGCTTTCCCTTTCGATATGCCTTGAAAGTGCTCAGACGATACAGTATAGCACACAGAATTCCCGCCATTTTTGCTTGTCGGTTATTATAGCCGGACTGACCTCAGTTTGTCAATATCATGTCGTCATTGTTTTGGTGATTAATAGTTACAGTGTCGTTAAAGGAATTGTTAAACCATTCGACGATGTGCCATACGACTTGCTGACTGATGACAGTTATTAAAGGTCTATAAGGGAAGAACTTCAAGAA
>JAQGAU010000429.1:0-28262 GCA_034698045.1 Paramacrobiotus richtersi
GGACCCTGCCGAGCGGGAGACTCGCACCGACCCGGAAGCGGACGAATCCGACTCCAAGTGGGCGTGGTCGCAGCCGCAGGCGGACTTCCCCACGCCGGGCGCCGCGCCGCCGAGGAGGTGCCCGGGACGCTGGGCCTGGACAAGTACTACCCCGTCATCGCCGTCTTTCTCTTTATTGCCCTCCTCACCGCGTTTCTGTTCAAACTCTGAGCTTTGTCTTTTTTATTTTGACATTTTTCTGGTGACACACCTGCAGCTGTTGTCGGGTTTATACAGAGAATTCACCGAGTCAGTATTGAGAATGGTTGAGTGGTTTATACACGGAAGATATGGAAGGATTAATGTATTTATGCGGTCAAAGTCATGAAGAATGCTAGGTAATTGGCGTTGATGGATATTGTCGATACATGGATAAAAACGCACGGTATATTGCTTAGAAATGATATTTAATTTTAGCTCGGTGGGATTGCAGTTTCGTTTACTTGATGATTTATGTTTTTAATTGTTTTTTCTACTATTTTTGCATTACAAATTCGTATTAGCCTGACATATGAGCCCCAAATTCTTGATTTGTCAATGGTCTACATTTATTGATTCCATTCGTACTTGTCGAGATTTCCGTTATGTAAACATAATTAATTTAAAAAAGCACAGATAATTATGCACAATTTTGCTCAGAAGTAGTTCATCATTCTTGCAACGCGTCGCCATTCTCAGGAGATATTGATGAAAGTACTGTTAGCTTGGTGCCACGCAGTTGCGCTTACAAATCAACAGTCAAGCAACTGGGATTCACTCTTTGATGCAGTAATTAGCCTAATAAACTACATTTGCGAAAACCGTACTGTAACGAGATACTGTTGATTACATTAGCTCTGCAAACAATCAAGGTGAATCAATCGCTCAATACTATGTGCTCGTACACTGTTATCTACACAAAGTTCGCTTTTAATTGCATCTAGTCAACATCCGCTCGACCAGACATTCGTAGCACTAGCGAACAACATCGCAGAGTTCATACCAGGTGCGGCAGGTACACAGTACATTTATCACACGGAAAACGGACATATAATTTAGAACAGCCAGAATAACTGGATGAAACTTCTCCACTGGCTTTCGCAACTACGCTTGCAATAACTGACCCTTGGTCACCGTCAACGGCGTCGTAGGGAGTCAGGGACGTGAAACCTTTTCCACCATTCGCCATGAATAAAATGCAGCAAAATATAGCTATCACCAGAGCCTATCACTGGTGTTGAAATCTTTTAATTCGGCCAGAACCATCATAGTCATGCTATATTTTATATTCGAACGGAAATTCTCCGTTGAAAATCCTTGCTGTCAGCCAAAATTAGCACTTGCTATTAATGTTTCGACGTATTCGTTTTTAACAGCATGGTGATCGTAGTGTAATGGCTTCAGAAGTATGCAGTATAACTATACGCTTGTAAACTTGTATAGCTTGATTTTGCGTGGAAAACTGTGATAAAGTGTGGTCTAGTAAACCAGACTCTGGTTGTCTTTTTTTAATACACATAGTTTTTTTAACAGTTAACAATTTCAACAGTCTAATCCAACATCTATTCATCGTACTTAATGAATGTTCCACGAACACAGAGAGCATTTCCTTTCTGCAACGAAATGTTCCTTTCTGCTCTGGTTTCTAGTTTAATCTGAGGTAATAACGATTTTTTCTGTTGCACTCTGCTGCTTATATAACACCTGCGATTACCGTGAAGAAAGGGGCAGAAATAAGTGAATACGTTTTTGTTGTGCAGTGCGTGCCCTGATTGGCGAAAGTTGCGTCGGATAGCAAGACGGTATCGCTCATCTTCGACAAACCGGACCGGCACTTCTCGACGACGCCTCTCCACGTCGTGTCGGCGGAGAAGGCCGTGGACGGGGCGCGACAACTGCTCAGCCGGGGCGACGGCGTGAACGGCGCCCATGTGGTGCACAATCTGGAGGAGGTCTGGGAGCGGTGGCCCGTGGAGAGTCTGGAGAATGAGGAGCTGTACTTTGTGCTGCTCAAGGAACTGCTGGACTTTGTCAGGTATCGGTTGGCCAAACCCAAGAATTTTCATTTTGCACTCTTTGTCCTGGCCTTCTTGAGTAAGGGTAATTGTGCTTTTTTCATGTCTGATATTTTCAAAATTTATTTGACTTTGTTTAACTCAGGGGTATTTAATTTACCGTACTGTAGCTTATTGATGCGAAACAACTTGATTTGTTCTGTAGTTGGTTTGTAAAGGTTAATTAATATTTTACGAAGTATCAGAAGATTCTTTTTTCTGACACGGAGTACGAGAACATCCTCTTTGTCGAGAAGATCCAGCGGGGCTATTAGGGATGGCCGGAAATATGTACGTGTTGTTTGTATTCAGCATTATTTTTAGTTATCCATAAAACAGACGACAAAAATCCCAGCCGGCGATTGATGTAATTCTGGTGTCGCCTTGTGGTGTACCGGTTGATGCGTGCGGTTTGACGATAGTGTCGAACGTCGTAGAGCGATGGCTGTCTATGCGGTATACGGTCGAGTATGAGTATCACGTTAGTCACTCGGGTGACTGAATCGTACTAGGTTCTGTGTTCATTTTAAAAGATTTTCTCATATATGTTTCCATTATCCTATGGGTTTATATTACCTTCTGTTGACGATTTTTTATTTCAATTGTGTACGGGTTTGTATTTAATTTTTAGAAAGAAATTATGTAAAAAAATTATTATGTAAATAAAATTTGATGGTGGTCGAACTGCGAAATTCTTTACAAACGTTCAAGCCATTGCTCTTCGACGTGTTGAATAACTGCTTAATCGACTTGGGGACAAAGTACGCGTGTTCGACATTATCATGTACTTGAGGAATCGAGGATTACGCATTGTTAATAATTATAATGTTGGCAATGGCGCGTACATTCGCTATAGTACAGACATGGATGTCAATAGGTTGGAATTGTAGTTTATTACAATATGTAGAATGTGGTAACTACTAACTGAAATGATATTTGCCGAATAATTTCTCTAACAAATAGTTGGGTGACGAAGCTGGTACAACAAACAGTTGACTAATCAGTGAAATGGTGATAGGTGGTCGGGATGATGTGCACCTCCAACGTGGTCGGGATGATGTGCACCTCCAACGTGAAGAACGTGTGACAGTGTGTGACCATGGATGTTTGATTGTGTGTAGGAGGGCTTCGAAGTGCGCACTGAACTGCCCTACGGGCGCATGACCGCGTGGACTCGGCGCACTGCAAGGGCATGGTCACCAAAATGCTCCTCGAGGCCTGGATTCTCGATCACATCGCGAGGTACACTCATTCTCTCACAGCAACTTCACGTACGGATCACATGTAGCTTTACTATCTCGTTCTTTACAATAACAGTAACAGACTGTTTATAATGGTCCGTTCTCAACGTTAAATTATTTTTCCATGTTAAATACCGACTAATGTAATACAAAAAGTAGGTATGTGTTGACGTGCTATAGAATGTCTGTCGCTTTTCCAGCTGTTCACCATCGCCAGCGAGATGCCACATGCCCGCCATCCTGACCGGGTATCTCGACCAGCCGTCGACGACGGTGTACGCTAACTGCAACATGTGCGTGGGCTGGTACTGCACGAGCTGCCGCAAGGTGACCAACACCTTCTCCCTCTGCCAGCTGCCCGTCCAGGGCCTCTACGTCTGGTACCAGGGCTGCGCGCACGGCGGCCACCTGCCGCACATTCTGGAGTGGTTCAACACGTTCACACGGTGCCCCACGGGATGCGGCCACCTCGGTCAATACATTTCAACGGGTGGATAGACTGAAGAACAGCAGCGCCTTCTTGCCTCTTGTTTCCCTGCAATTGTCTTTTTATCGATTTTTACAGCGTTTGGTTGCGTGCTGTATGTCGGTTGTGCTCTGAATTGATGGATTCGGATGTTGTTTGGGGCATTCATTTTGTTGTTTGGAGAAAAAAGTGAAGGCTGTCAAAGGAACGCGTCTCGCAGGGATGCAAACTTTGAAATACCGGATGTGTACTTCTCTGAATACATTTGGGCTCTTTCTTCGCTTTGTTGTACATTATTCTTACAATTAGTTTATAATTAGTTAGTTTACAGTCCATGTACACAAGGGCTGAAGTCCCTTATTAACGTCCACAGACCATTATGAAACACTCAAACATTTGCGCGCATTCAATACGGACAATACACGGCCATATACATAAAGATAATATCCTCGATGTTCAAGATGGCCATATTTACATATATACATAGAGCTTGGTACTTGATACACTATTTAAATAGGTCGAAAAAGGTCACTGAGCTGTGCGGATTTCAGAATATGTTGTATCTACAACAGTAGCGATACCAAGCGGACTATGGCAATCCTGTGACTTCCAGCGTTCCGAGAAGTGCGTACTGTATTTCATGATGCGTATTTCTGTTTTCTTGCTAGTACAACCATAGTGAAGCTGAAGAAGGCCATCTTCTGAACTGAAGAGATGCCCTATCTCTTCAGTCGTACTAGGGTACAACACAACGTATTTGCATACCAGTAGTAGAAACTCTACATAGATAGTACCTCTTTGGAGATGCGGTGCTGAAAAGCCTGGAGCCTTCATCGCCGATACAAATCCTCAGTCCAACTGCGAAATGAACGGATGCACTTTCATGATATGTGAATATCGGTCGCAATCGAGCTGGGTTGCACAAAACAAAACCGGACGAAATGCAAAACTTTTTTGCGTTCTTCCAGAACGTTCGCATCTGGCTATCCATTTAAGTTCAACCGGTTACGGAGACTGGCAAGAAATTCGGATTCGCTTCTATCGGGTTTAAATGCGTTCGCTTGTGGCTTGTCATATGCTTGATAAATCCACTCTGGCGGGCGTTTTCGTACATTTAAATGACTGTGCAACCTAAACTGACTATCCGTTGCGGTATCAATAGCATCCGCCTGATTAGTAATGGAGGGATCGAAAGACTAGTTGCCGTATTTCTTCGAAAGCAATATGCGATGAACTTTCCGAACAACTCATCAAGTCTGCAGCCGTCGGGTACAGCGATGCTTCTTCAAAGTGCGTAATCATTATTCTGGAGAAGATAAACTGCTTTTCCATCTGCGAAAAACTGTTCCATAAGAACACTGGAGGTGCAAATGTGCATGATTCCGTGTGGATGCACAACAGCCAAACAATCCAGAATATGCGGGAAGTTTGGAAACCATGTGTCAGTCCGCGGTCATTTCGCATTGGCGCAAAACTAAATGTAATCATGGAAGAGAGCATTGATTTTCGAAGTTGTTGTTGTTGGTTGGTTGCTATGCGCAGCGTAATGTTGTTGTTGGGTGGTTGAAATTAAGCTAACAGAGTACAACATTGCCTTCGCTAACGTTACAGGGAGCCAGAATTATAGACTGAATTGAGCATAAGGATTATGAACATTAAGGATTTCGAAGTTACCTAAGATGCTGTTGAGTTCATTAATGATTGTGCCGTTTACGTCATATTAAGTTGTACCTTCCACATAATTATATATATATCGATAAATACACGAACATTTCCAGAAAAATTAAGAAAACCATTAGGAATAATACAGAACGCTGGCGAGTACAGTTTCCGACAGAACCGGTACACACTAACAATTGTAAGAGTAAGTACATGCAGTTCCGTAACGAGCGTATACTGTGACATAAGGTAGTGCACCGTATTAATAATTAAATTTCGTACTGTTTCACATTTACTGATGCAATACTGTATGTGCCGTACTGGCATTTCCTTTGCGGTATTATGTACCGCAACAGCGCATGAATGTTTTCGTTTTGTCCGTATTGACTGACTGAAACAGTTGTCCAAAACGCTATACTTTTCAACGTTGCTGCATAAAAAATGTTGTAACCCGGCGCCACTGGCCAACACAATACAATAAGTACAACAGAATAATCCGCCAGTGAGCCAACAAACATTTTAGCGAATAAGCTTAAAAGTGTGAGCAAAGGAAAATCATCACAACACGGGGTACCAGAGTGGTCTATATGCAACAACTCGATAGCCAGCTAAAGGTCATCTGTAGTTTATGTACTAGTACGTGTTCCTATGCCTGCATTTGTTTTGTTTGCAGAACGTCTGTGAAGCCAAAACGTTGTCTATATCCAGTAACGATAAGCGAAAGCACTTCAAATTGATATGCCAACTATTTGCTTGACCGGACATCGGGTCGGAACTTTTCACACTCGTACAGTTAAAGTAATCGAGTAAGCGATGGCTAAATAACGCCGGCCGTAAGGAAAATTAAAGCCCTGACGTATAACATGTCAGTTCCTAACAACAAGTATGTGTTAACAACAATGTCAGTTCCTCTGGTGTCCTGAGCTTACGTACAGCATCCATCACTTGAAATTCGAAAGAATAAAACAACAAGTACATCACATCAGATTACAAGGTTTCCCGATTAACGCGTACGGATGACGGAACTATGTAAAGTACAGCACCTTGCAACCGGAATACCGGCCGCCGGCATGCGGCTCGTTGGCTTATCCGGATCTGAATCGTAGAGAAAACGATTAATTTTGATAATGTTAAAAGGTTGCACTAAGTACTAGTAAGCATTTAATTGCAGGAACAAGAGTTGCTTTTTTCTATCGCCACCGTTCTGAGGGTCCCAGTACTCGGCACATTCATGTCAAGGGGCTGGCCCTAATCCATACGAACTCCAGCCAATGGGGAGAGGAGCCTTCACCATTCGTCTCCGTGAGAAAATTTGAACAACGTGCAACGATTGTTGTCCCCGATAGTCAATTGCCTTGCATGTTTTAGTTGATCAAAAGAAACGGAAGAAGTCACCTCCAAAGAAGGCTACATCCATTGCGGGTCGACTGTAAGTTTGTATCCGTCGCTGACAGCGGGATGACATTACCGCGACTGATAATTCGGAAAACTGACAAGCAAACTGCTGGACGCCGATGACCGCGGGTGTCGCAACTACACAAGTATGCTTTTTATCCGATGGACAGTGAACTGGTATTATACGTGTGTCGTATTGCACTAATAGCAGAGCGCACAATCTAGTTTCAGGTATGTCTCTTCAGTCGTAGTCACGCGATTTGCCAATAGACGTAGTCACGCGATTTGCCAATATACGCCGGATACTGTAAACATAAGTGACATTCCGGTTCACTAAAAGTGCAGTTTATGAATTTATAATAGTATGAATCGATCAATACCACATTGAATTTACTAAAGACGTTTGCTTACGTGAACCAACCATCCCAGCAGGTAATGCAGGTAGATACATACCGTATGCTCATAGCGTATGGTACACCTGTGATATGCTGTGCAAGAATCAGCCTACGGAATCGGTTCGGCTTACGACCACCTGGCGCAGTAAACTGCCAGACCGACAGCGAAGGAGGAACGCATTATCGATTAATGCATAAATCAGTAAATAATTAGCAACGTTTGTAATCTGTTGGATAATTCTTTTCCAAATTCGAGTTCAAGGAAACTATTTGTACTGAAAGTACCGATTTGTGCGGTTATTGTTGAAGAATCACATTTTATTGTGGGTAGGACGGTTTACAGTACATGCGAGCGATACAACACTGACAACAGCTAACGCGATATGATATTGTATCGCGGTGTGTGCTTCAGTTATGCACGAAGCGTATCACAGCTGTGAATCCATAAAAGACTGACATGCTGGCGTAATATTAATAAGAGAACAATTTCATTCTGTACTCTATAAATGCATGTAGACTAAACAAGGAAATTGTTCTCTGATTATGCCAGTGTGCGGCTTCACTCTAGTTACAAACATGGGTCTCCGTTGTATGATCATGACGCACACTTTATGCAATGCAAGCACAGCGTGAATTTCTACGACAACAGTGGGGAAATGTGTAGACAACGAACACCTCAGCGTGTTGCCTCAGTGAATATCGTGTGGAATTGGCGAAGAAAGCACACTGCACTATTTTTTGTTTTGTGCCAACTACAATTCGTGTCTGCCAGCTGTTTGAAAGTGTACGACTTGCCCCGGTTTCACGGATCCAGTGTTCTTGAACAAGCCTTGGCTTATTTTGTTACTAACCAAATTCCTTGAAAAATCTGAACGTTTCGGGCTTGTTTGACTTGGACACAATACAAACTCCATCCCATCTCCACGCCAGTTTTGATTTGTTGAAGCGACGGTCCTTTTTTAAGGATTCTGCTGTCTAGCAACAACCACAATAACGAACACTGCAGGCCTTCGTTATTACCGTGATGACTGCGTCACAACACAGCACAATATAATTCTATTCTCTTCTGATTAAACAATATCTTCGTATTTGACCTTTTGATTCGTTAGTAAGCATTAAGTAGAAATGTAATCCACGAAAAAGTTTCGTTTTCTTTCACTCATATTTTAAACGATGCTTGTGCGAGCCGTATAATGACTAGTGCATTACCGTATTAAATGATGCAGAACATCGTAATGCAAATCGTCCAAAGGTACGCTATACCATCGCGACCGTGGCGTCGCGGCCGATTATTAATTATCTACGGTCGCCCGTTAGTTGACGGATAGTACGTATACAGTACAATCTGTCCTGCCAGTTGTCGGTCTTAGCATCCCAGTAAAAAATGTCATTTACATATCAAGGCGGTTGTAGCCTTGGTAGATAAAGTGGCGTTTGTCAATGTACCGCATTTTCCTGCTGGGAATCTTGCCCTCTAAAGACAGGTGTGCTGGTCGAATTCGATTTAGTTCGTAGTGATGCCGTCGAGCAAGCGCTTCTAGCCGAAATATACATGTTGATGATTTGTAAGTATTTTTGGTTTTTGTTGTACAGTCGACTCAGCCACATTTTGTCTTCTCCTTACTCGGCTGATATTGGTATATTGAATCTGGTCTTGTATTACTCGGATGCTGTAACAATATCTGTATATAAAACAATACAATCAAATAAAAAACTTATTCCAATCAGCGCGAATATATATTATATATTGGTATATTTCGTCGCCAGCTTTGACTTGAAGCTGCTTCACTAACGGTGCATAAAGCTCTTCGTAAGGTCCTTAGTGCCAGTCCCGTTTCTGCATACAATCACCAATCAGCCAAATCGTTTATAGCAGATCTGAAAAACTTGCAACTTTTTGCGAACGCGCCATAAATGTCAGACCGATCGACTTACAGTAAAGGTCGACTGCAGAAGCGTTTTTAGCAAGTATTTTTTGCCTGAGAAAAACCCGCGATACTTT
This sequence comes from Paramacrobiotus richtersi, assembly GCA_034698045.1. Classification (NCBI taxonomy): domain Eukaryota; kingdom Metazoa; phylum Tardigrada; class Eutardigrada; order Parachela; family Macrobiotidae; genus Paramacrobiotus; species Paramacrobiotus richtersi. Next base: position 9,231 of record JAQGAU010000429.1, read on the forward strand.
CCAATGACAGTCATTTTTGCGTGTGTGTTATCTAATGTTTAATGTTTCTTCTGAAGCAGGCAAACCCGTTTCCGGGACTCTAACCTGTTCGTAATAAAAACTAACGAGGCGTTCTCATGGTGCCAGTCTTCCAGACGTTGGGGATGTCGAAGGGATCGAGAACGGTTGACTCCGATCAACCTTCCGTTTAAGACCAATTCCTGTATTGTTTCGAGTTGAAAATGACTAGTCGTTAAAGAGAAATCGAAAACGCAGCTTCTTTCTTCAGGATGCTTATCGGCTGCGTCTCAACTGGTTAAAATTTAATGTTAGTTTATCATTAGCAAACTTTGATTGTACTGAAGTTCAACAGCATGACCTCAAACCATAAATTACAAATTAATCATCCAAGATAAAACAATTATGATAACCACGTATCTAAAAACCTTCGTATGTACAGGAAATTCAACGAAAAGGTCTTATCTGCAAGAAAGCACCACAAAAGAACCGAAACAGCTTTTTGGTGTAGAAGTACAGTAAGAAGGTAGCGAAGATTGTGTAATAAGTTGCATGCCTTGTTGTATGCAACTGTGTGCGTGCGTGCAAATAAGTGCGATTGCTTTTATCATTAGAATTAGGCTTTGAATTAAATGCTGTATATGTAAATAATTATTTCTGTGACCATTCCAGTTACTAGCAGATTTAATATATACCGTATTCCATATATAGTACGGTACACATCGCACGCAGGATATGTGTTACGGTACGGAATCTGTGTATCGCCATGCAGCACACGCATAACAAGGCAAGATAAACAAACATCCTTACAGTTACGGCCGATTTTCAAATGTCCGGTAAGCCGCCCCTTTTTCTCTGGCGAAAGAGACAATAATTTGCAGAGAGACGCCTGGTCCGGCCGCGCACACTAAAACGCTATTTCTCCATGCTTCGATCTGTTGCTTGACCAGTTCGTGACTGACGCGCTAATGTAGGAATTTAGAATGCAACGTGAACTCCCTCGATCGTTTCCCCGGACATGATGTACTGTATTTCTCTGTGATGTACTGTTCACCATTTCTCTATTCAGGCCGCTTTCCACATGCAGTGCTCTGACAAACATGAACACCGCACCAACTGGGAAATGCTCTGGGTGTAAATTATAATAAAACTGACTGAAAAGAGTACATATCATAATCTTCAGGATTATGAGAGGTATCGGCATTATGTGGATTTGTTTCCTCTTGGCCCAAGTGACATGGCTGGCTGTTTCGGACCCTAGCACAGATGCCTTAGAATACAGAGACAGCAATCTCATGCTGTGCATTTACTGTACGTGCATTTACGGACATTTCCCCGCAAAAAAACACTGGCAACGACTTTTTGTTCCAACAATTTAATTCGTTTTCTGGAAAATCGTAATGGCAACTTTCAATGTTTTTGTCTGATTGGTTCCACTGTTAATGGTGTAGTGTTGTCCTTAGCGGCGGTTACTTGGCTTATGCAGCGATCGGCGAACTTCGCTTGTGAAAATTTCACCGCGTCTGGGTTAAGTGGACTTTGTTTCTGTTGTAATCATGTAGCCAGCAAGTTCCATAATCCATACAATAAAAGTTCATATTGCCTAGCTAGTCATCTTCATTATAACAAGTAAGCCGAAATTATTTATTTCATAGTGGAGTAAAATCCCGTTGAAACACATATGCAGTCAGTGGCGTTGAAACTGCTTCTAGGAGACGCTGCCGCACATCGACCTCCATGACGGCCGTCGTGGCGTACTGTATGGAGGTCCTCCGTGAATAAGCGCAGTGCAGGTTTGTATGAGCCTGTGGATACATACACATTCTTAGCAAGCTTCGATTTGAAAGACTGCCGCCGGAAAAAGAACTGTAGCCGGAAGTCTAACGCAACATTTTGCAGTCCTTGTATAAGGATTCAGTGGTATCGCACTGAAGAGTAAATCACCGAGCGAAAGAATCTTGACAACAGCATGCACACTCACAGCGATGCTACGCATGCGTACACTTTCGAGTGTCAACAACTACTGTAATACACTATAATATGGTAAACGATAATGCAACAAAGTTACAGGTGGACGATAGGTTGTAAATTGATGCCAACATTAATGGTGTAAACAGAGGTCACAGTTTGTTGCGGGCGGGAGTTTTAAAGTGCCAGTGTTAAAACAATTTTTCATTAATTAATATAATGTTACACTAACTGCAAAATCAATTTACGTATTTCAGAATTAAGCGTACGGCTAAAAGCTACAAACCGAGATGTTAGAATGTCTGGATGAGGATGAGTGACTATTGCTAAGCATCAACGGTTGCGAGTTGTACTGCATGGAATAGAAGAAGGTCGTGCAAGTCGTGGCTGGTTCCTGTCTACGCAGATTTTTGGGCCAGACGGTTTTAGTTTTTATCACCATATGACGCATTCCATTCCATCGATTACTGTTGCCATGCATACATAATAATTATGAGGACTGCTTTATCTGGTGTAATTATGAGGACTGGTTTATCTGGTGTGAGTGAGCGACGATCCTATACGGATTACGCCGTACATAGCAAGCAATGAACCAAACGAAGGTTAATTATTACGCACAAAAAAAACGGCCGTCACATCAGACACTGGAAGTTTTGAAAGACATTTCACACATACTACATTATCCCGCAATGATTCCGATATGGCCTGCGCGAACCGAGAAAACAAAACGGAGTTCATAATCAGAGGTCAGTACAGAGTGATATTAAGGATGATTAATCGCCATAAGCCACTGGCCATTCCACAGCTTTGAAGATTCGTTATATTTGATGCCGGCCAAAATTAAAATAGTGACAGTGGAGAAATTTTAATCCCGTTCGTGCGAAGCTCTTGGATCCTTACATTTACAAAGCTTACGCAAAATTTGGAGACCTTTTTGGTTTTGTAACAAGTTTCACGATTTTTATTATTTTTATCCACATTTTGTTAAACTGAACACAATTTCTGAATATGTAATGTACCATGTTTAATTCATTATAATTTTTGTTCATGATAAGTTATAATAACTCACACCTCGCAAGTCAATATAAGAATTTTCATGATTTTTCAACAAAACGACGACATGCATTCTGAGGATAGTGAGACTAGGAAGAGAATTCGCAATCAGTATTAAAAATTGTTCACCCGTTTGCCCACTTGGCTCTGCCGTTTATTTCCTTAATGAAACCAGCAACTTGATGCAGTTGTTATTTTGCGGAAGAATTTTACTTGCTCCTAGTATGCGCTATAGCGACCATGGCCAAATTTCATCTATACGCGGTAATACATTACACGCGCAGACTTGCAGCACAGTTAACAGAAACGGCAATTCCCTGCAGGCGCGGTTCTGTGTCACATACAGGACGTGTAGAACTTATGGTGCATGATAAATTCGTACTTAATATGTAACCATTGTGTTATCATTTGTATTACTAATACCAAAAAATCATGAATTTTAAACAATCCAGAAATCTCCAATAGCCAGTGAATGCACAAATGGTTATTGTGCAGGTAATCGGAAATCACATACAGGAGATTTTGTACAGTATACTAGTACGTACATAGTAATGCATGTCCTCGCGGTCAGGTCGCGAGGTACAATTCTGAATTTTACACCCGCTAACATGCATACTTTAGTGTTAGAGTCGTCAACCCCATACGATTCCGGTTGGGTGGATGTACCCAAGCGACCGCCAACTGGTGACCTTTCTTTGGTTCTAGCATGTCGAAGTGACAGTTGTCTTCAGTCGCCAGGCCGTATGTCGCGATTAGCTTTTCTCCTTGGAAACTTACCGAATCTCTCAGTTTTGACGAAACCAGCCCGCAAATAAAATCCCACATAAATAACCATGACATACAACAAGGAAATCTGACAACAAATGCCCAACATGCAAGTCGAAGACTAGTCGTTGGAACAGTAAACGTAGTAGAAGTGTTTAGTTGTCGGCCTCCTGATCGTACGCTGTAATTAAGTTCTGTTACAGGATGTTACCTAGTCGTTGCAGATTTTCTGAAAATCGAAGTTACGCAGTGTTCTCGGGATTTCTCTCTTAATGAGATAATGGAGCGTATAGATAAAGAGAAGATTACTAGTACTTGATCCATTTGTAAAGTTGCACTATTATTCAGCCTCCTTCATTAAAAGCTACAGAATTATGAGCCTTATCTTCAGGAGGGTAGGCGGGTTCTGAAGCCGCCAGTAATACGAGAGCGTGTTATTATTATTTTTAAAACCAGTAAGGAAATACTATTAGATACTATTTGAAGTAACCAGTAAGGAAATACTATTTGATCCAGTCTTCAGAAAAAATATGTGTAACGTTATGTCCTCAAGCAGTGAAGCCGTGCAGAAATGATACAACAGAAGGACCTATGCTCTCCTGGTGCCTGCAACGCTCGCGGCGAGAACAATTACAAATGCCAGTGTCCACTGGAGTTTGCGCTCAACGGAGCGACTTGTGTCGGTAAGAAGAGCGTGCAGTTGTAGACTTTAGAGATGAATCTTAACGAAGATTGCTTTACACAGGAATTGATGAATGCGCTATGAAGTATTGTGGTCGTGCCATGGGATACAAGGTGCCCTTACAGCCGAATGGTCAAACGGTCTGCATCGGTATGTCACAAGCATATACCTGTTAAGATTTTGCGCGTGCTTGTTATTCACCAGTATTCGATGCTTGTGTGTTGCAACTGGTGTAGTTTTATCGTGCTTATATGTCTGTCCTGGAAGAATGCACACTAATGATTGTACCGAAATAGATATCAGGGAGTGAGAAACATCTGCACCATGTGGCCAAGGCACCTGCCCCAACATTCCGGGTGGCTACACGTATCATTGCTTCGACGAATTCCGAGTGTTCGAAGGTCCTGCGGGATCCTCTGAATGCGGTGGTACGTAAATGTTCATAACTCCGTCAATGGACGCTGCGACGGTTTCCGGTTTCGCATCTTGTTCTCAAACATGCACTAACCTTGTTCTTTCAGGATAAACGAATGTATCGAAATGGTCATCCGCGGTTCGGGACGTGCAGGAGCACCATCAGCAACTACGAATGGAATACATCTCTGCCTACCCGATTCATGTTTGATAAACAGAGCTGCAGGGATATTAATGAGGGTGTCATCAACAATCCCTGCGGGAGCAGTACATGCTTCAATACCGTCGACACCGCGTGCTGTGTGTGTCCGTCGGAACAAACGCCGGGTCCTAACAATCCAGACGTGCACTAAGGTCAATGAGTGTACTGATCGGGCCATCGGCGGCGATACAAATGGAAGCTATGCTTGTCAGTGTACGTCACCGGATTATCGTCCAGCAGACGCACAATAGGTACGAGCGTACATCAATGCCACATTCTGTGTAACAGGTCCAAGCGTTACATAAAAATTGTCGCCAGTTGACTTTACTCAAAATTGTTTATAAGAACTGCAACTTTGTATTGATTGGAAATATATATTGGTCACTGTTATTTTTCAAAGTTTAGCCTTGTATTTTATTGTGCCTGAGGCGGAACGCTATGCCATAGATATTTATATTTCATTAGCGGTCGGTGAACTATCGACGAAGCCCCCGTGTGCAGTGACTAAGGAACCTGTATCGATTTAATGGATTATATTTCTGCAAATGCTCACCCTGGTTTTGAATCCGTCCATTGGACTTGCGCCGACGCTAACGAGTGCACGCATAACACATGCCCACTAAACTGACAATGCAAGAACACGGCTAGGCTCCTTCCAGTTCATTCATCCAGAAGCGGAGTTCAGGGAATGATCATGTAGAGATGTGGGGATTATTCAGTATGTCTGCGACTGCCCACCTGGATATCAGTTCGATGGATCGATCTGTATCCGTAAGTAAACATACTTACAGTCGCTTGTCTTTTTTATGCTGTAAACTACCGGTATGTATCGGCCCAGACGGCCGTGATGTTACGAATGAACTTAGCTTACCGAGCGACATTACTACCATTAGTATTTGTATGTTCATGATTGTTGCAGACTAAGCCAGACTTGCAAATGAGGGCTTTCATTACCTGATGTTGTTATTGCAAATATCAACGAATGTAACCGAAATCCGTGCACTCCTGGGGCCTGTTTCGACCTCCCTGGAATCAGTCTGTGCGAATGTTCTTTCGGCTACCAACGAGCGGACGGGAAACGCATCGACGTCAGCGAGTGCCTGCAACCCGGCATATGCATCTGGTGGCGGACAGAACAAGAACACCATCGGCTCCTTTGCCTGCGTCTGCCCACCGGGCTGCACATCCCAATAAGGAACGGACATCGGTGTCAACGGATGCACCGATAATTTGATCTGCGGCGCGGGTCACCCCGATTCTACAAGTGCATCTGCCGGCGGGGGTTCAACTGGGACGGCAAGAGTCGTGTTGCCGACAATATCTGCGTGGAGAAGCCACAAGTATGCAAACCGGCCGGGAGTGTGTGGGGATTTGTTCGGGACGTTCTGCTGCAGGCCTCCCAATTGGTTTGACTCGGTCAGTGGGACGTGTGTGGATGTTAACGAGCGTACATTCAATGGGATCTGTGGTGTCGGTCATTGGTAGTTAGTGTCACAAGTGCCTGTGCAAACCTGGATACGGGTTCAATCAGAATTCATGCTTTGACTATAATGAGTGTATAGAAACTCTGACCATCTGCGGGACACGGACGCAGAATCTTCCCGGCAGCTGCTGTCACTTCTGAACACGGAGCGTGCATCGGTAAGCACTTGAATCTTCGCATTTTCAGTTAGCAATAGCGACGATCAGACACCAGAGGCCCTTTGCTTTGAAATCAAACTTTGTTAAAATACGAATACATTATGGGAACTGTGCAGTTGTTTCCGTTAATTTATCCATATCGCTGCTAAATTCATAGCACCCGTTCCGTGTTTACTCTGCACATAATTTATAAAATAATGTACTGTTTTTTTACTGGTTTATAATCAAATCAAATAAAAAAGCTTCGGTCAATGATTAACAGAAACAGAGCGCGTTAGCTAGTGACTGGGAGTATTTATCACAACGTTTAATCGGCCGCCCTTTTGTTACAGATGTCAACGAATTCGAGCTCGTTCCTTCGCCGTGCGGCAGCGCCCAGTGCAAGACCACCACCGGTTGCTCTCAGTGTTTCTGCAAAGAGAATCTCATCTTGGACCTGAGCATTCTCATTTGCATTTGCACTCTTAGTCCTCAGCGGCAACGGCCGGTGCGAGGAAGACCGAATCACCACCATGGCCCCACGACGACTAGGTCCAACACCAGCATCCACTTCTACCCGCTCTCTGGAAGTGGAATGACCATACATGCGGTTCTCCAACGATGTATGTGCTTGTATCTATCTCTAACCACCAGAAAACCCACCGTAATGTCCACCACCGCCGCCTGTAACAATTACACCGACACCGCCAATATTGGTGACACAAACGATGCCGAATAAACTGTTCACAGGATTGACGAACCAGAAGCACTGGTTAGCTGCTTGTGCGATGGAACTGAAGTGCAGGTGGCAGAGCCCGCTAATTTCCAGGGTGTGTGCGGTATCTCCCAACCTGTGCTCCCCGGGGACGTGCATCAATACGGTAGGAGCCTATCACTGCTCTTGTCCCGAAGGCTTCCAGTCCACGCCCCGTGGGTGTGTGGTCATGCGCCGGTGTCAGCTCTCTGGGTCTCTGGAATGGGTATATCTGGAAGCAAATGTGTGGATCTGATAGACGGATTGTTCCTGTGCTACTGTCCAATTGGCTACCAAGATTTCCGGGGATCGGCTTGCGTCGGTAGGGCAAAACAGCTGTTGGCACGCGGAACTGGCAGACGATACAGTACGGAAAGTCTTTACAGAAATCCACGAATGCGAGATGAATCCCTGCACTCCGTGAACTTTTGCCATCGTCTGAACCCTACGTTCGTAACTGTCCAAAAATATGATAGTCAGTGTATAGTAAATCCATAGTTTCACAATTCTTTGCACGATGTTTGACATTTGTCAAATGGAATGTTTTTCGTACTACATTCTGCGTTTGACAGCCGTCGGCCCGACTCCCACTGCATCGCTGCCAGTGCCGACAAAGCCATGCGCTGCGAATGTGCTCCAGGATAGCGGGATCAAGGCGGATCAAAGGTGTCTGCATCGGTAACGCCCTATCGGCCTTTCTTGTTTGTTTATTATTACCGAACTGCAGTTTTGACTGTCTTAGCCATGCACGGATAGTGGTAAGAATCCCTGGGGCGAAGCCGGCGAGTGCACGGCCATGTCGGACGGCTCGTACGGTTGTCAGTGTCCGAAAGGATGGCAGGCAATCGCGGTTCCCCTTCCGAAGCGTGGACGTTGGCTAATGCATGCTGAGCAATGCGTGTCTGACTGGAGAATGGTTGAATACCAAAGCAGGCAAGCGTTCGGAAGGCTTCCAACTGGACAATGGGCATTGTCTTGGTAAGTCCACACTATGTTTCTTTAAAAAATCATATGCTATAAGGATCGTCTGCAGATGTCAACAAATGTGTTCTTCCTAATCCCCTATGCACACCGGGACGTTCTCGAAATCTGGAAGGACGGTGGATGTGTCGGCTCGGAAACTGTGTAAATGATGTGCAGTAATTTTTGTCGTTCGACGTAAGTGCATATTACTGTACGATGGGTGGATATTAGGGAATGCGCAGTCTCCAACGCGTGCGCTCCGGGTCAGTGCCAAATCTCATTGGGTCTTGCCGCTGCGTGTGCCCCAAAGGCTGGACCGTGGAGGTGGATACGTGTGTGGAGATCAATCAGTGCATTCCCATCCACCCGTCCGGAGTGGGAACATGTCGCAAAGCGCCTGGATCGTATACTTGCATGATAGTTTTATAACTGGTTTAATTTAGATATCAAATGAATGCACCAACCGTACAAAAGAGGTGGAAAACTGTCTGGTAATATGCAATACTAATAATAATACACTAAAAACCAACAAAACATAACCCGGTATGTTTTGAACATGTGGTTTCTTTAGGTGATTTGACAACCTGGTGCCCTACAAAACCTCCGGAAAGTTAGCTTTCTTGGCACGTATAGTTTCTTGTACACAAGCTGGTGCTGAGCCTTACCATCTTGGGTGTTGCCCGCTGGAATAGCCGAAGAAGCGGTAAGAGGTTAATTACGTACAATGTCACTTCTGGTAGAGACTTATTTCACTTGTTGGCTTGGCTGCTGATGAATAACTCAAACTCATCCAGAATTATGCGTTTCAGGTTGGTAAATCAAGTGGAGCATTTCCGGCGTGGATTTACTGGAGATTAGCCTTTGCCTCTTCGCCCATTGTATGTGCTCGTGAAATGTCAACATTCCCGGCGGATTTATAGCACAAGGCCGTCCAACTGAAGCGTCAAGTGCGCCGGAGTTGTGTCCTTGCTATGCCGTCTGGAGAGAACCAGTGGTAAACGTGGCGTGGCAGCGCTGAATGGGTATCGCTATGTGCGTAGATTTACGTAAAACGGTTGTATATAGTTGATGATTGTAATAGAGGTTGTTGATTGCCACTGATAAAAAACGATATCGACAAAGCCTCTTTAAGGCACCTTTCCAGGTGATTTATTCCTGTTAAGTAGTGGCCATTTACTCTTTGATTACTGTTGATCTGAATCCTTGGAATCGTTTTGGGGTGTGATGCTTTTTCACGCATCCCTTTGATTGTTTATCCGTTGTTTTGTGCTGAGGAATATAAACACAGAAGAATAGCGCTACACGTAAAGTGGATAAAGGAAAATTTTTATGCCGACTATTTGCCTTCATTATTGTGATTTTCTGTTGTTTTTGAACGAACTATTTTAGTGTTGTTGTTGTTTTGTTTTGTTTTTTTTCTTGAATGTTCTTGAAATCGCTGTTTTTCATTGCGCATGTTAATGTGTCTGTAGATTTTCAATAAGGGATCCTCCCTTGTATCTGTGGACGTAAAACAATTAAACTAAACTAAACTAAACGTACTGACCTTTGATCTCACATACAGTACTCACATTCGATACATCAAAAAGAAAATGTATATTTAGTAGTAGGGTTTCTGCGGCTTAATCTTAATGCATAAGAATTGAATTAAGATTGTGGACAGCGCATTGCCATTACAAATGTTGTTGCTTATTTTTGCAGAACTGCGCACGTGTACGTAGACGGATGCGACGATATTATTGATTCGTCTTTTACTTACATGAGATTTTTCTGACACGAAAAGGCATGGCTTCTCCTGATTTGCAATTTGTGGACATCGTCCACATAAATAATAGACTATAAATGTCCGCGTAAATGTAACCATGAGCCAACAAGCATACAGTAATTCTTTATACAACCGATGTCCACGCGATATCGGTGTGGCGGTATGATACAAATGCTAGCATTTCTGCGTATTTACTCGTAAGTCTACATCCACGTTTTTTGGGTTGGTTTATCTGTTTATTTGGTGGAGTTTTTGTTTTCACGAACTTTATCTGTACAATCATCAGCAGTAACAGTATACCAACTGTGAAACGCATGGGAAGCATTACGTTAGTACAGAAACGAAAGAGGCTTTTACGTCCGTGTGTAAGATAAAGCAAACGACTGTACTGTACATAACAGTTTTATCACTGATATTATTGTGAGTCGGATTTGTTCATACAGTGCCTACAGTACTAACAATATAATATGACATCGGATAGATCGAGTACGGTAAGTTCCGGGGGCTGAAATGTTAATGTTCAGCAAAAATGTCGATTATTCGTTTTAGTTTCATACAGAATATAAACTTGTGGTAACGAGGTTCCTACTCTGGTAAGGGTTTGTCTCCTATGACTACGGTAGCTCTTAAACTCAGCCAAAGAATGTTTATGACATTATCCACAATATATGCAAAAGGCGCGCTATTAAAAATAGGCTTTAATTCATAAGTAGCCACTGGCCGGACACATGCCTATACTCTCACCGAGTGTATACTTTCAACTGTCATCTGAAGATGTGTTACACAGCCGTGCACTGAGAATAAGAATGAAGGCATTTCACTTGACAAAGCCTAATAAACATCCGTAAATCTGAAATTAATTTCAGCTCGAATGCCATCCGTCTGTCTATGCTCTTTGTTATGAAATTAATACAGGGAACATTTGCCAATGGCTTAACTAACTGACCACTGTGCGTTAAAATAGCCACTCCTTTTGCTACTCATAATAACCACGGACATCGTCGAACCCACATATGACCGCTGTCTCTCACAACCGCTCGTGAATGTTGCTGCCAAACGATACAGACGTATTAGATGTCCAAGGTTTTGTTCGACATTTATGTAGATGTGGAAAGCTTTCGGTTTTTAAACGATTTTTCGGAAAAGATACCAGAAACTCATCGCTTAATTTGGAGTTGTATAAGAGAGAATGAATAAACGGTTGAAAAGGTCATACTTATATCGATTCTTTCGTATTGTTGGACATCAATAAAACCGCATATTTTTTCTTGACTGAGTCAATCACCAACACGATATCCCACCGGGCAATTCGTCAGTATTAGCACAAGGCGGTAATCGCGGAATCTCGATGTCCGGTTCAGTGAAAACAGGCGTGCAATTTTTGCCATCATGTATCCATCATGCAACGCCGAGATAATGCTCCAGATGACCCGAATATTGTTGACCAAGTGCCCGTCGCTCGTCCAACTGAGTTGCTACCATACCCCGGACGTTAATAGATGCTAGTTAATAGATTTTTTGCGAAGGAATGAAGCAACCATGTTCTGTGGGACGAACATTTCAGGAACATACGTATTAAAAGAGTCGTCGAAGCCGTGGTGCTTTACGAGGAAAAACCGCTTACCTCCAAAGGTTATGACGTTGAGAAGACGTTCGGGTGGGCTGATTGCCCACTGTCCGACTGCACTAGCCACTTCTGAAAAGTATTTTGGACGGAATTAGCGTTGAGAAGGTGCAGTTTAAGTAAAAGGAAGTGTGGTAAATAATATAAAGGTAGAAAACGGTAGATAGGTGGATTACCAAAGTAGCTCTCGATGTTCCACTGATGAGTAAAGAACGACAAGCCACAATCTTGGATAAATGTTTTCAGGAGCATCTTAGGTTTTTTCGGACAGCCGTCATCTTGAACTTGCTTCATCTTTTCGTATAAGGATAAAAAAGTGTCGGCGGTTAGAAAGACAGATTGTAGGAAATCCATTTCTTGTATCGCAGAAAACCAAAAGAACTTCGAAATGAGAAACATAACAACCAAACCACAGGCATATTCAAAGGAAATTAGATGCACTTGGACATTGGTCGAGATCATATTTTTAAGTTTTCTCCAGTTGTTGGTAAAGGGATAAAGAGATGAATTTTTCTGTCGATCTGCTAGTATGACGGCGTCCAAAAATACTTCCCACTGTGGGCAGGTGTTTGCTGATGAGCAAAAGTTATACGCATCTGCAAGTCAAAGCGGTCAGCCGAGTGGAAGTTGTGCGAATGTATTGTCGTAATCGCTAATATGCGTAGTTTTGTACCCTAGAACGCTGGAGTGTAGGTTGATCCGAATAGCTGGATTAAGTTAAACAGTTTAAAGTTAAACTGTCTCGCGTATGAGTAGCGTCTTCAGTGCCGGCTGTAGCGATCATTCTGGCCTTTGCCCATAAAGTCAAACCAGTTAAAACGCGGTACAGGAACAGTGATCGCAGTAAAATGAATGAGAATTACAATGTGGCCACGCCATTTGTAGCCGATTGTTTTGAGCGCGTCTCAGTGAGCACCGTGAAGTCTTGCGTTAACATTTCAAAAGCAGTTCGAATGTCCCTTCGGCCTAGTATCTTTCATGGTAAAACACATTTTTTTTTCACGTGACTGCGAAATTATAAAAAAATTGAATCAGACAACATTAACATCGGAAACCGGTCGTTGTACTTTCTAAAGTTTCCGTACAATATCCCTGGAAATTTCGCTGAGTTGGTTTTTGCCGCATATTACTTTTATCTGGTAGGGTCATTATGTTTTCACTGGAAAACCGCAACACAGAGCCAGTGCGGGCTGCTTTCCATTTGCCCAGGGCCAGTGCTATGCAACATGGGTAGCTGTTGCTTTGACCTTTCTGTATGATACGAAAAAAACCTGGTATTCTTCTCTTTTCATATTCAGAATGCCTGAAAAGTATGTACAGCCTTACGGTACTTTGATTCTTCAAGGCGCTTTCTTATCATTACTACTTGCTGTGTTCTTCTAGTGTTCCAATTTTGACAGCTCGACTCTCGGTGCTGGTGCATTCCACGCTTGAACCACTACTGTAGTACTGTTTCATTCAGTTCATGGCTGATTCATAGTCTTCCTACTGATCGACAAAACATTTTCGAAAAACTGTTCCGCGCGTCTTTCATCATCCTACGTTTTGACACAGAAGTCTATGGGAGCTGAAAAGTAATGCTTCTTTAGCTTTTTAAGCTCTTCGTAATGAACGAACAAGAGTTGAATTTAAAAGAAGCCCACACTTAGGCTCGGTCGAATGAAAGGTCCCGAGTACCCAATACCTTACTGGGTAGGCTCCTGTAGCCGGGTGAGTACGACCGGCAAAAAGCGGAGCACCCTTACCACTTCAGCCACGAACATACAAAGCGTAAAGATAGATATCCTGCTATCCTGCAGTATCCTGTGTCTATTTAATAGAGGACGAAAAGTTGTACTAGACCAAAAGCTTTGCATTATGGAAAAGGGCACAAGAAATGTTTTCGGCTACAAACAGCGTGGCCCTACTGTATAGTGTTATTAGTTATTGGACTCACGTGCTCCAATGATAACAATCAAGTTGGCGTGTCCACCGTAAATGGACGTTTCAAAAAATGGGATTATGACCACTTCTGAGCGGATGATCTTCTGGAATATCTCCGAATCGGAGAGTGCCGGGTATCCTGTTAAAACGCCTAGTTTGCTTTCGACTGCAGTGTAGGAGTCAAGGAAGCGCAAGGCTTCGATGCCGAAATATAACACTTTGGAACCCAGTGAAAATGCAGAAATGATGCCTCTGATTATCACGTCAAAAAAGTCTAGGCGAAAGGGCATGCACGGTTTAAAAGAATTAACTAGCAACTTAGAAAAATAGAAGCTGTCGATGTCGTCTGTGATGTCACTAGAGGTGGCGGAATAGCTGCTTTCAATAGCAGATTTTACGCTTTTGCACAGAGAATCTCTGTGAGATGGAAATAAATGGGAAAACAATTTGTGGGCAGTTTCGAAATTCAAATTGCATGCTGGATCAGATGAATGAAAGTGTTTTGCGGGACACGGGAATAATTTGGGAGACCCAGCTTTGGACCTGGTAACCCTATCCATATTTGAATTAGAAAAAAAACTAAAACGCAAACGTTTTAAGTTGGATGCAAAACGTGTAAAAGATGGGACAATAGGATGAGCTTACTTGTTAGTGGTAGCTAGGTGACAGCTACTGCAGTCCATCAATGATTCAATAGACGAGTTCCAAATTCTGCCTCCCTGTAACCAAGGAAATGTTATACTCTGTTCTTTAATTTTGTTTTGGCTATGGTCCTGTATGGACTTGCAGTAGCTTCATTTACAGCAATAACACCAGCAACAACAACAACAGATGATTACGTTTTCGTTAGTCGTGCACTGCTTGTTATTTTATTATAGTAATGCTACTGTAGATTTTTTGTGGTCGCGGTCATTTTGATTCGTAGATTTGTAATGGTACAGTAGTAAAGCAATCTGGTACTGTAAAAACAGCAGAAAAATAAAGTAATGGATACCGGATATGTTTTTGATATTTTTAATTTCGGAATTGTTTACTAACACTTTGTTGATATTGGCGGCACCAGAAGGCACAGTTATAACGGTTGGTGACAATCACAAATGTCTTCATTCTGATTGTGTACTCTGGGGTTTGGTTCATTAGATCGGGGCGCACTTTTTGGTACCAGTTCGACAAGTTTAATTTTAGTGCATGTACACTGACAGCATGGTCGGGATATATAGTTATCTGGCGGTACTTCAGGATCCCGCTGCAACGTGCATGTATTATGTAATACGGGACAGTGGCACATACCACAAACCATCCGATCTAAACATTTCAGTTTTTGAAATGATCGTGTTTGGTCCCATGGTCGCTTGTTCTTTTCACTCAAATTAGTCTGTACATTTCTGATATTTGAATGCAGCCACCTGCATGATAACCTTTAACGTATCTGACTGCGCGGTATTTTATTTTGGATGGCTATCCCGTTTCTCATGCGGTACTGCTGGCTCACCCTTTCCATCATGTAGCAAGCTATCTGTACTGTCTATAATCCAATTCGCAGCCGCAATATTAATACTACTGGAAACACAGGTGCCTAATATGCACAGCCGAATCAGGACGGAGTTCAATATAATATAAGTATGGATGCAGAAATCCTGAATTTTACCGACGCTTCTTCCTCCGCCAGTTGGTTTAACAATTATCGAATTACGGGATCAAAATGATAATTACCTAGCCAGAGCCGCAAGTCACCAACTTTGAAATTCCACCGAGGAAGAATTTACTGCTGTCTAACTGTTGCTGCGCAGGTATGTAGAGACTGGGGAGTATCAGCGTTGTTGACATTTTCAGGAGAAATCACTAGAGATAAATTCCCCACAGCCCAAGCCGTAACCTAAGCGATGACAGACTCAAGTTTTACGGTGCAATATTTCAGATTTTTCAGTTGATTTCTACGGATTTCTAAACCAGGTGTATTGACATCGGTTTTATTGCTTATTACTGTGTAAAAATATAAGAAAAGCATCTCTTACGTCAACTGTCAGCAGACGAAGCAACTACATACATAATGTACAGCATAACCAAACATCAAAAACTCGTGTATGAAGTGTAAATGTAGCTTGCTTCGTTAGATAATCTTTCGAACACAGTTTTTTCGTTGCAGAGCCCAATGATATTCCGACCGATCCTGGAGGACTGTGTGATTAGTCGGTGCGTTTCTCGTCCAAATCACCCATCTGCCCAGCCCCAGCGGGGTCATCATTGTGTCCAACCACACCTTCGCCGTCAACCGCTGCATGGGATGCGCCGGCATCGAACCAGACGCACGTGGCGTCCTCGTTCGGGGACGCGGTAACCGACGCCAGCGCGCGGCCAAACACCGGCACTTCTCACCGTCGATCTGGTTGTTGGTGTATAGGCGATGGCCCTGGCCAGCGCATTCCGTACAATGTGACAACAATGGTGATGCAGAAGCAGAAGAAACGCTGGTATCGTGGGCTTAATTCGGAATTCGTTCGACGAGTGGCATGATCACCTGTACGAAGAAATCCGAGATGATTGACAGTTTTCGAAAATGCTTTATAACTCGAAAACATTTATCGAAAACTTGATAACTACCTACAATGGAAACTATCCAAATGCACATTTTTAAGCTCTAGAAACTTATCGACTCATCCAGCTTGGAGGGTATATGCATTATTCGAATAAATGAGCATCGATCGTTTTGCGGATTTCATGTAATTACACAGTATGTCTGGCTGTTCATGCAGTTATAGTTTGAACTGTTATAACCAGCAAAGAGTGATAACTATCGTTAAATGTGGCTACCTGAAACTGCGTTCGTATGCGACCGAAGCGGGAAAACAAAGTGGGCAGTCTGACTCGAAGGTATGCATGCAGATTTTGTTGTGCTGGAAAAATCAAGACTGGATAAAAATGGCCGGTCTAACCATTTGCGGAAACATACCGTACCGTAGGCCGGTAGGTACGATTCATTTATTGATGTGAAAAATGATATCTGCACTGTGTGAGCACTTCGTTGTGGAATACAGCTTGTGTATCTTTTTGAGCGCAGTATATATTATTCAGTTCGTTTCTTTGACGTTTGAACGATGGGATCTAGTCTGGTCATGTGGAGAATTATGACTTATTACGGACTATGTTCACGTCTACGACTGTACTTTACGTTTTGTCTTGCTGTCTGGATTCTGGATTGAATCAATTATCCACATAGGCATACATTTTTTCTTACCTGCCGCCCTGCTACAGTAGACCCTGTTCGTTTTTCAGTTGCATAAATGTTTGCATGTTTTAAAATCACTTCGACTTGTGTTGTATTTGCAGGGAAGCACGTGTGTGTGAAAACTGTGACACTTTAACAGGATGGCTTGACGGTGACATATGTATCGAAACGCTCGGAAATACTATAACATAATAACAATTAGAATTCGTTGAGCTAAAACTCCAGTACCGTACAGTTCATGCAGCTTACTTGAGCACAATGCTTTTTATTGAGGTTTTTCCACAAGCTCCTCACAATACGACCATAACTGATCCTTGATGGTTTCCTCACTATGATACGGTCTAAACAAACAAACATTAAAAATACAACTAAACTGATTTAACACATTCTGCAATACTGTACTTGATTTCAACGATTTCCGTCCATCAGAAGATCGATCGTGGGGCGTATTGCTAGATCCTTTCAATTTTAATTCCCGCAGCTCGCATTTTGGTTTACCAACTGCCCTAATTACATACCTAAGCAAAAAAAGAAGAAAATGATAGGATTCTTGGTTATTAAACGAGTGAGACGTTTTAAGACAGAAGCATATTACATCTACGTAAATCACGATATACTGGGATTGCAGACTGAAAAGCCAAATTTATCCGAAAAGTGGAACGTTATTATCGACTTGGGAGCATCATCCACTGACAAAAAATTACTAAAATTCAGCTCTTGAGATTTTTGTGTAATTTCATAGCATAAAATGTTGGCAGTACTTTTCGCTTGGTGGGCTTAGGAAAGGTTCTTAAAATGTGCAAGTTGAAATATGATATAATTTGAGGAACTCTGACTGAAGAAATATACCTGCCGCGAGATGGTACAGCAATATTTTATATTAAAAACATGGCGAGAGCAAAAGTTTCCCTGTACATATTTACAACAAGTCCCAACCACGGATGTTCTCTTGTGCGCATCGCGTTATCGTTGCAGTAATGTGATCAGGCAGCATTAGGATCAGGCTAAAAGTTTTTTGTGAATAATATCTTCGTTCTCAAAAATCCCTGATGAGGTTGGTCAGACTCAAAAGCCAAAAGAATAAGGTCGCTGCTTGCTTGGAGCTTGGTAAGACCTACAGCAAGCTGACTGGGACAGAATATGTATCATGTTCGTTTTCGTAAAAGAAATTAACGAAAAGAAGAATAGTACAACAAAATAATGTGAAATACCTTATGCGAGAAATGTATGCTCCGCAGCTTGACATAATAAATTAGTATGATTCCTCATTTTGCTAACTCTTTCGTGATTAAATGATTTCGAAAGGCTACATCGAATAAATCCATATTTTAAAATTATCTTTTAAGCTATCAGAACGGAACAACAGTCGCAGAAGCACACGAAATGTTTCCGTATGTTAATTTGGGCGTACATATAAGTACTGTGCAAGTACAATGAACGATTCAACCGCCATTATTGGACGATATTTTTATTATACGGATAAACTTAACCCCGACCATGCCGTGAAAGTGCGAGCTACGCCGGTGGTTTGGAAATTGATAGGATGGACTGGGTTCGCAAAACTGGCTATCAACAATAAGTCCATGCGCCCTTCGTATCGTGATGACCTTATCTACCGTAGCGAAATTTATTTGGTGACCTGCTGACATGTGAATGAGACTTTGTATTTATGTTCGTATTAATGAATCCGTTCATCATAAGGAAAACTACTACTGTTTAGTAATCTCATCAGAAAATGTTAGGTGTTATGGGCTCTTTAATCATTGTTCTGTGCGTTTAACAACTCGAACCCAGACTGACTCAATACCGCTAAGCATGTTAAAACAGTGCGTAGGTCACTATATATCCGGAAAAGCTGATTAAGTGCACTTATATAAAATCTTTATTCGGCATCAGCCCAGAAAACAAGGCAGCCCGAGTGCACTTATATACGAGGTACAAGTAAAAATTTCTGCAACTGTCACGTTTTCTTCCAAACGGAACCAAATTGGCATTCCGTTGCCACTTCATTTAATAAAGGGATCATTCCTGCATATACTACAAAAAGAATTTTTTCGAAAGCTAGAGAACGTGGAA
>JAQGAU010000430.1:0-28246 GCA_034698045.1 Paramacrobiotus richtersi
TTAGAAAAACCGTTTACCAGTTTCCCTATGGACAATGCAATGGTGTACTGTTTTGCATAATTTACAGGTACCGTTTCGTTACAGGTACCGTAGCCCGCAGCGTGTTTAGTCGAATGTATACTTTCCATGTCCATTTTTTTAGTTCTGAATATGCGATAATGAATGCCATACGTACGTTCATATAAATATACAGAAGCATATTCGTTCGCAGTTTTCAATAAATAACCCACACCGAGTGCAAATCGGCCCACAGATCTTTAAACATACTGTATAACAGCGCATTAATCCCCATTAGCAACAAACTTACACGTACCGCTTCCGTGAATCTGCATCGTCACGCGTACCATCGCCCGAATTCCAGACTGCAAAGAGTGCAGCCCCAAGATTCTGTTCCACAATGCAAGGTAATTTTCTGCACTTGAAAGACAAAACTCTGCTTTTATACTTCTATTTATTTTATTTGGTAAAACCCGTCGACATTTCCAAAAGACCAGGCCACAAGCTGCCATTTCCAACATAAAAAAAATTATCACTTGTCGTTGCCATCACGTGGACGCCTGCGGCTTTGAATGGTACAGATCTGGGAAGCCTTTCCCAGATCTGTCAGATCTATCGGCTCGTTTCGGTATTACCGAAACGAGCCGATAATGCTCGTACCTGTGCCCTAACCGGCCAATAACGTGGACAAGTGATCCCGCGATAAGCAGTCGGTACCGCCTTCCGTTTTCCACCAGCTTCCGTGGATTAATGAGCTACTAAACTTTAGTCTTGCTGGAATGTTTTCAACGATTGCAGACTCACTGTGACCTTTTTTTCGTGGATTTTGTACGTTTTGTATACTTTGGGCCAAGTTTGTGTTTATGAACAATAATACAACAACCAACCCCGAGTTCCGGTTCTTTATTAAACCTATAGAGAATCGCTTATGTACACAATCCCGGAAGTAAACAGTTCCGTCACAGTTTCCTTTACACACAAGTCGTATTCCCGTGACCGTTCGCACAGATCCCTGCCTTCCCCTGGATACCGTAAAGATTTTATGCAAACCATCGCTAGATCATACAGGAAGAGTCGCCAGAACCGCGACCGCATTACCCTTTCCCACCGCCGAACTGGAATCAGCGTCATCCCAGCCAGTCTTTTGTCATCTTTAGTCGACAGTCGGGCGGGCCCTCGCTGGCACGGGAAACCAGTACTCTTAAGCGCCTTCTGTATCACGCTGTTCAGCTCTATGTGACGGCTCCATCTCCCCTCCGTACTGCATGCAATAAAATAACCGCTGCCGAAGTTCGAACAGGAGCAATAGTCGAGCAGATGATGGAGTTTTTCGAAGGTGCGTTTGAGTTATGTAGTTAAACTGAGTACCATATTGCTAATTTGATATGACCCCGTATAATTTGGTCATAACATAGGGTGGCAAAGTCATTTCGAATGAGGGTCATTCCAGCATGGTGGCTTCGACTACTGGCTTCATTGCTGACATCCGATTATCCGAGAGTGGTTTCCAATATCCAGAAGGTGAATCACTACTTTTGCAGGCGGAACTTTGGCCTCGCTGTTACTAGGACTCAAGAGAACTGGAGCATCGCTCGATGAGGCAGAAGCTCTTAATTTTGCGACACAAACCACTGACGGACTGGAATTCCTACACCGAAACAACGTCATACATGCCAACTTGACCCCAGCCAAAGTCCTGCTTAAGCGGATGAATAGCGGTCAAAAGAGCTTGGTAATCGGTGGCCTGGATGACGCCACAGAGTCATCTACATGCTCGCGCGATACGAACATTCGTATGATGTCGCGATATGCACACGCTTATCGTTACATGTCACCGGAGATGCTTAGGAAATTTATGCACGAAGATCAAGTCGTCGTCGGGCGAAAAACAGACGTGTGGAGCCTCGGATGCCTAATTTTACAGTTAGCCAACACAGTGGCGGGTAGCCATAAAATGTGCAGGTTTCGAAAAGGAGAAAAAATTATCGAGATTGGGGATAATAATATTGTGTTCCGCTCACGGTACATTGAGTATATCATGGAAGGTTATGTTCCGCAAGCTGCGAATTCCGCCCCACACTCTTTAGTAGAGTGCATTCTACATTGCTTAGCTTTCAGCAGCTCAGAAAGGATATCGGCCGCTGGACTTTTGGAAAAGTTGCAGAATTTTGCACCGATACCCTAAAATTCGTTCTAGTTTGGGCTTGGCGACATGTCGTCGATGTCATTCAAAGTATGCTAAGTAGGACTTTCGTAATAATTACACTTTCACGTACGTTAATCTCGATGTCCATTTTCTCGCGCATATTGCTTTAGTCTACGTCGAACTGATTCTGTAATTATGTCGTACTGTATGTCGAACTCTACACCACCTTTAGAAATGGATGTTATAAAATTTCTTAGATGCGGACCATGCGGCCAGCGCCATTCTTTATGCAAAGTAAATCATTACCAACAACAATATCATTATTACTTTATGGTACACTACCAACGTTATCAACAACAATATGAACTGGTACATTTGTCCAACAGGACGTGGCATTTGCTGCATTGTGGCGGTAAACCAGTCCGCCACCAGGCTTCAAAAGCACAACGCATAACGACACGCACGCTATTTTTAGTTCTTTTGAGTAGGAAGAGTAAACGAAACAAGAATGAGCGTCACAGAAATTGCAAGTCCCTCAATCTGTTCGTAGCTCTGAGTGATTCCATCCATTATCTACTATCAGATATCCGTGGTGGCAGTCCTCAAGTTTCAGTACCGATGCCGATGGTGTAAAAATCGAAGTTCGGTACTTCGGTTCCGGTTTGGCTGTTTGAGGCAGTTTTGGAAGTTGTCGGGATACCCCGATAGTAGCTGTTTCTGACCTTTCCCGAAGTGGTAAATGTAAAGGGCAATATAATAGCGTATGTTTTTCATCTTCCTCAACTTGACAGTTTCGATATAGTCGATCAGTTTGGCTGATGCCATCCCGTAACCCAGACCAGAGCGTTTTACACGTTGCGGTTCCCTGGGTATGGCATTCAATACAACCCACATCAAAGCAGAGATATCAAGCTCGGACTCGGTTTCCCACCACGCACAGTGCTGAAGCGGCACTACTCTCTTACCATATCGAATATTTCTCGTCGGTTTGTATCGATTTCATGAATAACAAAGTCACACCATAATTCCGTAACGAAGGCACGAGCGATGGAACATGTCAGGGAATAACATCTTTTAATGGGATTGCGGGATAAATCAGTTCAGGATCATTCTGAATCATTACCGACATTCCCATTCCAAAAGAGTTCTGGATGAAGTCGGAATTTTATGTTGGTTCAAAAAGGAACTAAATAACTGGAGTTTGAGTTGAGCTAAAAACAAAAACCATGGCCGGAGAAATGTCGTACGAGTACAGCTTTTTCATTGACCATGACAGCTTTCCAGACAACAAATGTACCGATACCGACCAGGCCTGATCTTTCAACCTGTTTAATCTAATCTAATAATAATTTAATCTAATCTAATCTAATTATTGTTTAATTTAATCTAAGTCGCCGAATACGCTACCGTGTGCTATTCACATTCTGACACGGAAAAGAATTGAAGTAAAACTGACCTTATCTAACTATGTGCAGAGGTTAATCCTGCTACCAAACTTTGATAACACAGTAACCGTTTATCTTTCATATTTCTGTTACTGACGAAAGCTGTACAAAGCTTATTTCCAAACAAATCGTTTTACAGCACTTTGAAGTTTGAGTTGTCATGTAGAGCCAGTATCAAACTGCAGCTCTTGTGAATAATTTCAGTTGACATTAAGTGTTCATTCTGTTTCAGGTTTCGGGTTTCCTTACTGGAGAAATGGTAACCGTATTCGATCAAATTCAGTGTGAGTCATACGGAAGCAGTTGCCAATACCGTTATAAGAATGCTGACTTCGTCGGACGAGGACGATTTGGAACCGTTTATGAAGCAACCGTGCGTGGTCGTTATAGTCTTGTTGGGGGACGCATGATGGCCGTCAAAGTCTTCCATTTGTCTCAAGATAAAAAGCCATTAATTAGCCTCGAAAACTGGATGAAATGGCGAGACCGGATGAAAACCTTACTTGATCTTGACCACAAAAACCTACTTATGTACCATAAACTCACTATTCTCAAGGCACGTGGTGTAGCGTGTATTGAACTGCTGATGGAATATTGCCGAGGTACGTGCACGGTGCTACTGAAGCAAAATATATTTTAAGACTTCGCTTGATTTTTTCTGTCACGCTTAGAAGGATATTGGCTGCTGGTTGCATCTCGGTACACAATTCGGTCGCGCAAACATGCTCATTTATTAAACGGATTATGCTGTTTTACAGCGTTGTTGTCGTGTTGATCTTATTTCGACTTTGTTTTCGCTTTTCATTCCGTTCCTTTCAGGCGGAGATTTGGCTGTATTTTTGCAAAGACTGGCGGAAAACAAAGCTTTGCTAGACGAGCGAACAGCGGTTCTTTACGCTGTTGATGTCGCGGAAGGGTTAAATTACCTACACCAGAAGAACATCATACATGGAGATCTGAAACCAAGCAACGTGCTTGTCAAAGAATTGACAAGCGGTGAGGATAGGTTGGTAATTTGCGATTTGGACGACTCTATCCAGATGCAAGGGAATCAAACTTGCACAGACGATATTTCACAGCTTCGCGGTACTTACCGGTATATGTCCCCTGAAATGCTTAGAACATTTATCAATCCACCGACAGAAGAGCGACCTGGACGGAAAACTGACGTTTGGAGTCTCGGATGCATAATTCTGGCCCTCGCAGAGCAGGTTGCGGGCACCAGCGAAAGGTGGTTGCAAAAGGACCAGGCAAAAATTTCCGCCAGAGATATTTCGGACAACGCTTACATGATGAAAGTTATGGACGGTTTCGTTCCACTATGTTCTGATTCAATCCCGCACGAGTTAAGGCTGTGTATACAACGCTGTCTGTGCGAACACAGTGCTGAAAGGTGTACTGCTCTGGAAATTGTAAATGAGCTGAAGCTTGCATCGGCAGATATTGCTTCTACACAAGCACCAAGTAATACTAGTGCAGAGGCCATTTCTGCACCCTTTAAAATCCTATATCAACTGGTGAAAGTTGGAAAAGGGTTGTTTAACGCTGGTGAACAATCCAACGCTCTTTTTCAGCATCCATTTGATGTTGTATTCGACGATATTTTTGGCAATGTCTGCCGGTATGAATCCAGTCCAGAAGGTCACATTCCGCACGGCCGTTTCGGTACTGGTTACGCAGGGACGATCACCAGACGTGGGGATTATCGAGAGGCATCAAGGACGGCGATAAGAAAAGCGCACATGAAAATGTCGTTTCAGTGTTCTGGCTGGTGGGAAGACTTGTGTGGTCTGAGACACAATCAATTACTTGCTGATCACATAGTAACCGCTTCCCGAGGTCCAGCGGAAGCAACAGTTGGGCTAATGATGGAGTATTACGAAGGTGCGTGACACTTCTTGTAAGTTAGTAAATATGGTCAGCCATGTAATAATAACAGGATAAAATCGCATAGAGTCAATATAATGTGAAGGCACTTTAGCATGATAAATCAATTATCTCCGACTGTGCAGTTTTGTCTTCCAGTAACCAAAAAATGTTCAATATTTTATGCAGGTGGAACTTTGGACTCGCTGTTCGAAGGATTAAATAAGACTAGATCTTCGATAGATGAGGCAGAAGCTCTTAAATTTGGGACAGAAACCACTGCCGGACTAAATTTCCTGCACCGAAATAACATCACACATGGCAACTTGAGCCCAAGCAAGATATTACTTAAGCGGATGGGAAGCGGTCCGAAACGCTTAGTAATCTATGGTCCAGTCGACGTGGTACACATGCAGCAACCTGATACATGCTCGCGCGATATAAAACACCGTAGTGGAACGTATCGTTACACGTCGTCGGAAATGCTTGAAAATTTCGCTGGAATGCGCAAAGATGATATCGTCGCACGAAGGAAAGACATGTGGAGCCTCGGATGCATAATTTTGCAATTAGCAAACACCGTGGCGGGTAATGATAGAATGTGTCTTCGAAAAGGAAGAAACATGAACGGAGCGGGGCACAATATGCCAGAACGGTACGCCATGTATACCGCGCAGGGTTTTGTTCCAGCAATTCCGGATTCCGTACTGCACACTTTAGAAGACTGCATTCTGCACTGCTCAGATCCTAGGAGTTCCCAAAGGTACTCTGCGGCGGACCTTTTGCAAGAGCTGCACAATTTTGCCCCGATACCTTAGATTCGTATCAGTTCGCACTTGTCGACATTTATGCTGTCTTTCGAAGTAAGCTAGTGATTAATGCGATGTTCTTAATAACCGCAGTTTCACGTACCTTGTTCTCGATGTCCATTTTATCCCGCTCATGTTACCTTAGTCTTTGTAGCACTGATCTTAATTATCGCATGTGAAACTTTGACCTTGACTTTTAAAGTCGAACAAATAGCGGTACAATGTCATTGTTTCGGTTCAGCAGTCTTCGAGACTGGAATGTGTACACGTTTCAATTTGCCTGGTTTGTCTAAGCAGTTGTAAGATTGGGTGGGTCGGTCACGAAAAGAAAACTGGAAATTTCGAATACATAGCGGTACATCGCTTCGGCCCATAATTGTCACCAGTTTTCCAGATTGGATTGCTTACACGATTTTATTCAGTTGGCTATGTTATAATATTCAGTCGTATAACCCGCTTACTACTGAATTTTTGTGTTTGTTGAAGACCGCATTACAGATAAGAATGTACCTTAAACCGATCAGCCCATTCTAATCTTCCACCACTTCAATGATTCTAATCAAGTCGCCGATGCTACCATGGGCGGTGTGCTATCATGCTACCACATTCTCGTGCGGAAAACAAGTCAAACTGAACTTACCAACAGGTACATAGCTTAATTCTTCTGCCGAAGCATCGATAACTCAGTCCAGCTTCCCCGTTCTGTTATCAACGGAAGCATGTTCCAGCTTAATTCAAAACAAATCGTTTCATAGCACTGGTCAAGTTGTTCGAACCACTGGAGTTCTTGCGAATTTTTCTGTGCACATTTTGTACTTCTAGGCTGTGCAAAGAACGCTGTCTGTGCGAACGCAGTGCCGAAAGGTGTACCCTGGAAACTGTAAATGACCTGGAGGTCACATCGACAGATACAACTTCAGCTGATTCGACACTAAAAGCATCTGCTAGGGCAGAGTCATCTTCTGCACCCTTCAGGATCGTATGTCAACTGGTAGACGTTGGGAAAAAGTTGCTTAACGCTGGTAAACAATCCAGCGCTTTGAACTGTCCAGCTGGCTTCCGGAATACTAATTAACGCGACTTTTGGTAGTAACGGCCGGTATCACTTCAGTCCGCAAGATTACATTGGTCGCGGCAGTTTCGGTATTGTTCACACAGGAATGATCATACAGCGTGGGGATTATCGAGGAGAATCAAGAGTGGTGATAAAGGTCGCGCACATGTCAATGTCAGAACTATAAGTGTCGTTCGATCTCGAAAGATGGAAACAGCAGTGCGGCTGGTGGAAACGACTGTGTGGTCTGAGACACAGTAATTTAATTTCTTATCAAAAAATAACCGTTGCCGAAGTTCGGCCAGGAGCAATAGTCGAGCAAGTGATGGATTATTACGATGGTACGTCACACTTACCTAAGCTGAGTACCAATACCCAGTAGAATTTTCCTATATGTGCCATAGTCACTGCGAGTAGGGCTCAGTAAGGTCATTCCAGGATGGTAGCTTCAATTTCTTGCTTAATTGATAACTTCCGGTTATACGATAGTGGTATGGCGATGCTAGTGATATCACTAGGTTACAGTAACCTTAAGGAGAATAACTATTTTTTGCAGGCGAACTATGGCCTTGATGTTACTAGGACTCAAGAGAACCGGAGCTGCTCTAGATGATACAGAAGCTCTTAATTTTGCGACACAAACCACTGACGGGCTGGAATTCCTACACCGAAACAACGTCATACATGCCAACTTGACCCCAGCCAAGGTCCTACTTCAGCGGATGGAAAGCGGTCGAAAACGCTTAGTAATCGGTGGCCTGGATGACGCCACGGAGTCTTCCACATGATCGCGCGATACAAACATTCGTATCATGTCGCGATATGCACATGCGTATCGTTACATGTCACAGGAGATGCTTAGGAAATTCATGCACCAAGATCAGGTCGTCGAACAGCGATCAAATGTGCAGGTTTCGAAAAGGAGAAAAAATGATCGAAACTGGGGACAATAATACTGTGTTCCGCTCACGGTACATTGAGTATATCATGGATGGTTATGTTCCACTAGCTGCGAATTCCGCCCCACCCTCTTTGGTAGACTGTGTTTTGCACTGCTTAACTTTCAGCAGTCCAGAAAAGCTGAACTTTTGGAAAAGTTGCAGAATTTTGCACCGATATCCTCAAACTAGTTTTACCTTGCACTTGTCGACTCTTGCACTTGTTGTCGTTGTCTTTCGAAGTATGGTGGTTGGTAGTAAGCTAACTAGTGACTGTCATAATAATTCAATCTCCATGTTCATTTTATCGCACATATTACTTTAGTCTGTGTTGCACTGATTCTGTCGTCATGTCATATGAGCATTTAGCAATGAATGTAATAAAATTTTGTGGAATGCGATCAACGTCATTCTTTGTGCGAACCGCAATACCGGTACATCGTTACAACAACGACAGCTGTTTTTGCACTGGTACGTTCGCTCAGCAGGTCCTTTTTTGAGGCAATGTGGCCCCAAGCTTGAAAAGAGCAACACATAACGATTCTAGCTTTGGCTGTTTGATGCAGGTTTGGAAGTTGTCAGCAAGGCCCGACAGTATATGTTTGTAATTGTAAGTCGGCAAAACTGAAGTGCCGCCAACTGTGTGTTTCTTGTCAGACCGATTTCCAGACAAGACGTTAAGGAGTGTGCCGTAGGTAGACCAATCAGATCTAATCTTTCAACTAGTTCTATCTAATCAAATCGCCGATCGATTTTACCTTGTGCTGTTCACTTTCTCATACGGAAAACAAGTCAACTGCAATCCGCAGTGCAGAGCTTATTTTATGTAAAGAGGCTTCGGTGAGTCGGTCTGGCTTTACCTTCTGTTATTTAACGAACTATCCAGCTTAATTCAGAGCAACACGTTTTATAGTACTGCAGTGATCACATTGCAAGTCTCATGCATATTTCAGTTGACATTTTGGATTCTGTTTAGGACTTCGGCTTTCCTTACTGAAACAATGGGAACCATATTCCATCAGATTCAGAGCGAGTCTTTCGGCAGCCATTGTCAGTACCAGTATAGTATTGCAGGCTTCGTTGGACGAGGCCGATTTGGAACCGTTTACGAAGCAACCGTGCGTGGTCGTTATAGTCTTGTTGGAGGACGGTTGATGGTTGTGAAAGTCTTTCATTTGTCTGAAGATCAGAAGCCGTTGACTAGCATGGAAAACTGGACGAAGTGGCGAAACAGAATGAAAACCCTACTTGATCTTGACCACAAAAACCTGGTTAGGTACCATAAAGTCACCAGTTTCAAAGCACGTGGTGTAATGCGTATTGAACTGCTAATGGAATATTGCCGTGGTACGTGTAATCGGAGAAAAAGAACCCCTGTAAAATTACATATGTCGAAAGTGACTGCGAGTTACTAGACACTTAATTCAGTCGTGCACTGGCGCGGCTAAACCCATTAAATATCTTTAAACGAATGAAGCTTTCTAAGCCATTGTTGTTTTGTAATTTCGTCTTCGTATTCGATTTACTGATTTTAGCCAGATAGAGATTCATTCCATTCTTTTCAGGCGGTAATTTAGCCGCATTTCTGCATAAACTGGCGCGACAAAAAGTCTTGCTAGATGAGCGTACAGCGGGTCGTTACGCTATAGATGTCGCGGAAGGGTTATATTATCTCCACCAACAGAACATCATACATGGAGATCTCAAACCAAATAACGTGCTTATCAAGCAAGTGCCAAACGTTGAGGACTGTTTGGCAATATGTGATTTGCACGACGTTATCCAGATGCCAGCAAATCAGACCTGCACAGACGATATCTCGCACCTTCGCGGTACATACCGGTACATGTCCCCAGAAATGCTTAGAACATTTGGCGATCCACCGACAGAAGACTGACCTGGACGGAAAATAAACGTTTGGAGCCTTGGCTGCATAATGCTAGCTTTAGCAGAGCATGTTGTGGGCATCAATGAAAGGTTGCTGCGAAAGGACCAGACAATAGTCCCAGCCGGAGACAATGACAGCGCGTACACTATGCAAATTATGGACGGTTTCATTCCAGTATGCCATGGTTCAGTCCCGCAGGAGTTAAGGCTGTGCATAGAACGCTGTCTGTGCGAAGGCAGTGCTAAAAGGTGTACTGCCCTGGATATTGTAAATGAGCTGAAGGTCATATCGAGATATGCTAGAACTGCTGTAGTTGCATCGAGACAACAAGCACCTAGAAACACCACTTTAGAGGCGATTTCGGCGCCTTTCAGGATAATATATCAACTGGTAGATGCTGGAAGAAAGGTGTTCAGGACTCGTAATCATGAAACGTCCCTCTTATTGCCCACTCAGTCCGAGTTGTGTTCTGGTGACTTCATCAGCGCGACTTTTGGGAGTAGCTGCCGGCATCATTTCCATCCACAAGACTGCATTGGGCGCGGCATGTACGGGGATGTTTACGAAGGAAAGTTCACGCAACGTGGGGATTATCGAGGAGAATCCAGGGTGGCGATAAAAGTCGTGTACTTGGCAGATGTATCGTTTGATTCCGCAGAATGGAAACAGCATGGCTGCCTGTCTAAACAACTTTGTTGTCTAAAACACAATCATGTAGTTGCCTATCACAAAATAACCGTTGAGGAAGTTCGAATAGGAGCAAAAATCGAGCTAGTTATGGAGTATTACGATGGTGAGTGTTACTAAATAGTATATATACTTAAAAGTATAACTAAAATTAATTTATTATGGTAACTTCGACCATACGCTAGCGGTTTCCAGTAAGTATAAGCTAAACATTGTTCTGTGCAGGCGGGACTTTGGCCTCGATGTTCAAGAGACTAAGAGAAACTGGAATGTGTCTTGATGAGGCAAAAGCTCTTGATTTTGCGACACAAACCACTGACGGACTGGACTTTCTGCACCGGAACAACATCATACATGCCAACTTGAGCCCAAGCCATATACTACTCAAGTGGTTGGAAAACGATCAAACACGCTTCGCAATCGGTGGTCTGGATGGCGTGATGCAAATGCAGCTGCCTGACACATGCTCGCGTGATTTAGAACACCATCGTGGAACTGTCCGTTACATGTCACCGGAGATGATTCGGAAATTCGTTCCCCTTCCCGGGGAGAAAGTCGGACGAAAGACAGACGTTTGGAGTCTGGGATGCATAATTTTACAGTTAGCCCATACGTATACGGTGGGTAATCATACAGTGCGGCTTCAAAAAGGAGAAACAGTAATCGAAGCAGACAACATGGTCGACTCACAATACATGACACATATCCTTGACGGTTTTATTCCAGCTGTTGTGGATTTCGTACCTCATTCCTTAGCTGACTGCATTCTGCACTGCTTGAATCCTACCAGTTCAGAAAGGATATCGTCCGCTAAACTTTTGCAAATGCTACAGAATTTTCCGCCCCTATCCTCATAAGGTATAACTGAACTTGTTTCGTTTCGCACTTGTGGACATACTAATATACTATAAGCTGTCTTTCGAAGGAAGCCAGTGGTACGTACACGCCACTTTCCAACTAATCGCAAAGTTTGACACCATTCATATTATGATGTCCATTTTATCGCGCAGATTACTTCAGTCTATGTTGCACTGAGGCTGTCATACGTTCAGATTTATAGTAACTTCCTAGCAGTGGATACAATAAAATTTTATCGATGCGGCCAAAGTCGTTCTTTTTGCAAACCGTAGTAAATCGTTACCAACAACAACAACTTTATTTCTTCTGGTACGTACACATTTATGCAACAGGTGCCATTTGCTGCAATAACATGTAGCGGTAAACAGTCCCACGGTTGGAATGCACAAGACGAGTTAATCTAATTCACAATGTTGCATAGATACGTGCTTTTGTGTATCTGTATGTGTGGACCCATTCCGTCGCCTAATTTGATTTCCAGGTGGTACTAGTTCGGTTTTGCTGTTAATTGAAATTAAGTGCAATAATCTACTTTTATCATTGTGTTACTGTTTGTTACAAAACGATGTTTCATTTTCAAACTCACTGACGTTTTAGGTCCCAGGAAGAGTGAAACACTTGTGGTAATTTGAATGACGGCTGTTGCATTAGCATTCATGCTTGACTGCCGGCAAAACCGGGTGCAGCGAAACCCAGGGCGCTTGCTTCGACCACGTTGTGCTTTCTCGTTTCTATTATAAATTTAGAAGTATGTCGCTTCTACTCGTACTACACGTTGCGCTTCCTTAGGAACAGCATAAATATTCGTATATGCACTCCTTACAACCCAAGCACAAAAAAGGAAAAATATTGAGTTTGCTTGGATTTCCATCACGCACTAAAAGTTATACCTCTGACAATGCCGACAATTTCCAATGGGTTTTGCATCAATTCCAAGAACGATAAAGGCACAGCGTCCGAGCGTGACAGGGCACGAGCGATGGGGGATGTCAGGAATTGACATACTTTCATAGGATCACGGATTAAATCCAATCCAACGTATTAATAAATTGATCTAATCATTTCTGAAGAAATATAATAGAGCCTGGATGACAATCCAAAACAATCGTACTAAAAGTTACGAATTTGCGGTACAACGTAGCTACATGTACAGATCTGTATTCATGCAAGCCGAAAAACGCTTTTCGATACCGATCGGTAGGGTACTAACAAGTAAGTGGTAAGCCAGAAAGCCTCTACGGCTTTAGAACATCCAAGAACGCTGGAACAGCGATCCCTAAGGAAATCTTGTTAACTACTTGCCAAGAAGGAGCCTTCCCGATAACCTGTTTCGTATCTTCCAGAAGCGACCTTCATATCTGGATTTCAACCTACAATGTTGATGCTGTTAAGATAGGTATGGGTGACTGTTAATCTGAGGTTCTTGTGCTACTTCAGAGTAATCGCGAAACTTTCAAAAACTTTTCAAGTGCGTGCTTCGATCGACCTTTTAGATAGTGATAGCTTCGATCTCATGTGGGTGTGTACTACTGTATGACACGGTGACTCTAATATTTCGACTGTATATGTACTACATGGGGGATGACCGGCCATAAATCCCTCAGGTACAGCTGCTTCAGACGTTTCAATCTTTTCGATTTTAATTATACGGTAAGCATATCCAGCAGTAAAAGCATATCCAAAGGTAAAACGTGCGGTGGCTAGAAATGTTGCGGTTGTGAAAAACAGAGAAATGAAAACTCTAAAAAAAGTGAAAAACGGCGATGAAAAGTAATAAGATGAAATGCCTGACGACATACGAAGTATAACTATGTGTATGTCGAAGACCGCTGTACTTATAGGAATGTACCGTTAACGGTAAACTGACCCGATAATTCTAATCTTTTGCAAGTTCAATCTAATCAAGTCGTCGATGCTACCACGCGCTATTCTCGCACGGAAAACAGTCAAACTGAGCTTAAACAAGTATAGAGTCTGATTCTTATGTCGAAGCATCGATAATTCAGTTCAGTTTTCCCATTTTGTTATTAATAGAGTTGATCAGTTTGACCATTTTTATAGCACTGGTGAAGCTGTCAGAGCCAATATTAAACTACAATTCTTGTCAATATTTCGGTAGGCGTTTTCAGCTTTCTGTTTCGAACTGCAGTTTTCTTTATTGAAGTAATGGAAACCGTATTCGATCAGATTCAAAGTGAGTCCTTCGGCAGCAGTTATCAGTACCGTTACCGTTACAATGCAGGCTTGGTTGGACGAGGCCGATTCGGAAATGTTTACGAAGCAACTGTGCGTAGTCGTTACAGCCTTTTTGGACGGCGCTCGATGGTCGTCAAAGTCTTCCAGTTGTCTTATGATCGAAAGCCGTTAATCAGCCTCGAAAACTGGACGAAGTGGCGAAACCGGATGAAAACCCTAATTGATCTTGATCACAAAAACCTAGTTATATACCACAAAGTGAACATTATTAAAGCACGTGGAGGAGCGTGTATTGAACTGCTAATGGAATATTGTCGAGGTATGTGAAAGAAAACGTTGTTTTTGTCGGGGTAATAGTGTGCGAAAGAAAGCGTTCTTTCATGGCCTTCGTTTATTTGTCCTCTTATGATACAGTCACGGAAATCGAAAGTATATCGTGTCTTGTATGAATAATGCATTAAGAATGTAGCAGCGCGGCGACAATGTGGCCAGCCTAAGTCGTATGGTATTACGTTTACGAGGGCCATCTCGTTACTTTCATTTCATGGCTTTTGCTACTATTCATACAGTCAACACGTACGATACTAGCGCTTTTTTTACATCAAAACTGGCAGATGCGGTGCCCCCAGTATGCGTATTGCGTAGTTGCGTAGCACTCACTATTAAGATGTCCTGCTCGGCAGTACTATGTAGGCTAGCGCGCTCTGAGTCTGAGCCGTCGCACTAAAAGGATCTACGTGGATATTATTTCTCGGCAAACCTCTCTATTATCATACAGGTTAACTTCCGGCTGACGCTTAGCGATGCCGCCTCATAGCTCATAACTGCACCCCAAAATCACCGAGCTAAGCGAAAATGCTAGCGTTCCGCACGTTAACTTCGAAAGTTAACGTCGTGCCTTTCCGCGTAGTTTTATATCTCCCCTCCACACGCATATCCTACAGCTCCACGAGGCATTTCTTCCGGTGCTATCTTCTCCAAAATTGCACCGGCCCCGGAACCAGAAATGTGGTTCGCATGAAATTTTCATCGGCCATGTTTCTCCGTTCGGAATTTCCCGCGCTTGCGTTAGCCATGCCTGCTTGACCCACATTCAGCATTCTTCCACCGAAATTCTCGTTTTGCTGTAAGTGAGTCTGCCAACGGCAGAGACACAATCACGCTGTTGAAAACGTTGAGCACATTCAAATTCTCAACGCCACCTTCGAGTTTTCAAATTGGATTTTCCCTCTTCTGTGATTATTGTTTTTGAAGGAGGAACTGCATTCTTGAAGGTATGTACAGTTTGGCCTCAGAGCTCTGACATATAGTTTCTGCACTTGCTCTTCGTTTTCTGCTATGTACTGCAACTGTTTCTTTGCCCGTGAAATAGTGCAACTGCTGAATCTTACGTGTTTGTGTTTGTAGGTCTTCTGGACGGTATCAGCGAACTAAAGACAAGAGCTCTGTCAGAAACTATCAGAAATCATACTGCGGTGGCAGTAAACAAAAGATCTGCGCAAAAACTAAGCCAAATAAATAAACGGCAACATAAATGTGAAAAAAGCGAAAAACATTAGGCAAAACGAAGATATGTACTGCAGGTTGC
This sequence comes from Paramacrobiotus richtersi, assembly GCA_034698045.1. NCBI lineage: Eukaryota > Metazoa > Tardigrada > Eutardigrada > Parachela > Macrobiotidae > Paramacrobiotus > Paramacrobiotus richtersi. The sequence continues at coordinate 15,473 of JAQGAU010000430.1, forward strand.
TATTTGGTAGTACGTTTTTACTGGCCAATCGTAGTCTCGAAACTGAGCGAATGGCAATTGCGTGTGGCAAGCCAATCACAAGCATGCTTGAAATCGACAAGTGTAAGCGTTCCACCAAGCCGCCTCTGGGTATGGTTCGAAAATCGCTCTCGAAACCTTACTCAGAACTCTGCCGAAACTCGTAGAGTTCGGTTTATTTTCCAGTGGGTGGGGGTCCCGGGTGTGGGGCAATTGTACCAACAAGATAATATTGCCAGCAGAACACTCGAAACACAATTCGGCACCGCATTTGCGCGACCATGCTATTTATTAAACGACGATATACATAATTATAATCACTTTATTCGTATGTCGTAATCGATTCGATTTTCTTAAATTTGGCAAGCCAGGGATTCACTGCGTTCTTTTCAGGCGGGGATTTAGCTCTGTTTTTGCAAAGACTAGCGGGAAGAGCTTTGCTTGCCGAGAGGACAGCGGTTCGTTACGCTGTTGATGTCGCGGAAGGGCTGAGTTACCTACACCAAAACAACATCATACATGGAGATCTTAAACCAAGTAACGTGCTTATTAAGCAAGTTGCACACGGTGCGGGCACCTTGGCAGTTTGTGACTTGGACGACTTTGTTCAGATGCAAGGCACGCAGACTTGCACAGATGATATTTCCCACCTTCGCGGTACTTACCGGTACATGTCCCCAGAAATGCTTAGAACATTCTGTAATCCACCGACGGAAGAGCGACCTGGGCGGAAAACTGACGTTTGGAGTCTCGGATGTATAATCCTGGACCTAGCAGAGCGCGTTGTTGACACAAACGAAAGGTGGCTCCAAAAAAACCAGACAACAATTCCAGCCGGAGATAATATTTCTGACAACGCTTACATGATAAAAGTTATCGACGGTTTCATTCCATTATGTCATGATTCAATCCCACAAGAGTTAAGGGTGTGCATAGAACGCTGCCTGTGCGAACGCAGTGCTGAAAGGTGTACTGCCCCGGAAATTGTAAATGAGCTGAGGGTTACATCGACTTTTGGCACCATTGAAGCGGAAGAGCGGCGTAAGCGGCTGAATGAAATCTACCGGGCCATGGATTCTAAATCGTCAACCGTTGTACACGGCGAAACATGGAAGGTAACTCGTATTCCTACATAAATTTTACCAAAAGTAGTTCCTTATATTTTTCTGTATACTTACGTGTGTGTCCACCAAATTTCGTCTTTTATTTTGTAATTCGGTACACAATGATGCGTGCTTCTGGTAGTACATACTAGCGCTCGCATCTTACCTTTCAATGAACTGAGTCGTAGTGTAATAGTAATGACATCTCCACGTCTGGCAAGAATTGCGGTTGTACACTTAAATCAGTGAATCGTATGGATAGCTACTCGATACCATGAGCGACGTTACCGTAATATTTGTATTTCTTACTTTTACATAAAAATCTACAGTAATTGTATAACACAAAAACAGGCAGAAGTGTTTCACGGAAGTTTTGTTTCAGAAACATCAGCTCCTCGATCGCGCCCTCATCTTTGACGGTCCTGTACAGTTCCGGAAATGCAACGCGAAACTAGTCGACATTCAAGCCCTTCTTCTCTCTGACTGCATGGTATTCCTTCAGGGAAGCAACCAAAAACTTACCTTTGCTGATGTGGATGATAAACCGGTCGTGGTACCTCTCAATCGCGTGCTCATCCGACCCAAAGCCCCGCGCGAGGGCATGCCGGAAAAATCCCTGTTTCTGGTTTCCTCTGGCATGCCGCTCTACACTCCGGTGACCGACTCGTTTTTCGTCCAGTCTAGATGTAGCCGAGCGGTCTTGTACGAACTGATCTGTAATAGTGTGGAGGAATGTGAGAAATGGCGGTTGGAAGTTAGCCGTGCGTGTGCTGCGCTGAGGCAGCAGCATGAAATCGAGCTGAATATTAATCAGTGAAGGAAGAGACGGTCCGGCGGATATCTGCCGGTAAAAGTTCAGCCAACAATATTACGTTGAGAGCAGCGGAATGATCACACAGCGTGGGGACTATTGAGGAGGATCAAGGGTGCCGATTAAAGTCCTGCACCTGCCAATGACAGGAGCAAACTTTGATCTCAGAGAGTGGAAACTGCAGTGCTGGCCATGGTGGAAACGACTGCCTGCTCGTCTGAGAGACATTCATTTAACTATCTGCTAATCATAAAATAACCGTTTCCAAACAGTCCGTTATAGGAGCGACAGTTGAGCTGATGATGGAGTATTACGACGATCCACATGATCCAAAAATGTGGTTTACCATGCAATATGAAGCTTACGTAATATCTTGTCGAAGCTATCGATAAATGCGATCTTCGCAATCGCAGAGTTTTACAAGCATCAGTTTTTATGATCATTTTATCGAGCGCATATGACATTTGCCTATGCTGTACTGAGGTTGTCGTATGTCAAAAATTCATACGAACTACTTAAGCAAAGTAAGATAATAATATTCGCGGTCATGCGGTCATGCAACGCCGTTCTTTCTGCAAAACCACACTATATCGTTAATACAAAAACCACACCTTAATTTGCTTTGTCTTATTAATGTCGTCTAGCCGGTGCCGTCTTTGTTCAGTGTGGCGCTAAGCTAATTCCCACTAACAAGTACGCTATTTCACCGGATATATTCCCAAAAACACGAGAGCTACATCAATAAGTTCTCCGAAATGAAAGAAGCACACAGCAATTTTTTTTATTGCACCCACTACAAATGCATTTGCACCATATATATGGTGCAAAGTTATGAATTTTCAAAGTTATCAGTGTGTGACGTGACTTAGCATAGCGGTCTATGGGTGATCCGTGAGGCGTACGTGTAAGCTTGAAACCAGTAATACATCCAAACGCGTTAGTTTCGTTTTTTGAGCAGCAACAGCAAAGGAAACACGAATAAAGGTCACAAAACTGAGAAAGTCTCTCACTTCACTTCGTAGTTGTAATTCCATTCATTATCCAGTGTAGACCGTCCGTAGTGGCAATCTTTCGCAGGTTTGGGTACATGGTTGCCGATGATGTGAAAATCAAGGTTCGACACTTCTATTCTGCTTTGGCAGTTGAGACAGTCTGGACGTAGTCGGCACGTCCAGACGGAGGTTGTTTTTGAGCTTTCTGACAGCACTTTCTCAAAGTGGTAAATGTGGAGGGCAATGGAATAGCGCATGATCTTCGTTCTTCGCGACTGGCCCGGACTGGGCAATGTTGGCACAGTCGTTCATTTCGGCCATCCCATCGCCCAGTTTCGATCTCCAGATTCTATTAGATTGATTTTGCTGTTCGTTCAACTTCAGTGATCTTGTTTTTATTACAGCGTCACTATTTATTGCAAAACGATGCTTCGGTTTTCCAACCATCAACCTTTTAGACCCAAGGTAAAGTTCAGCTCTTGATAACTTGAATCCTGCTTGCTGTATTCGTGCTTGACTGCCGGTAAACTGGATGCCGCGGCACTCAACGGTCAGTGCGCCTGCTTCATTCGGGCGTGTTTTCGATGTCGCACACGCTGCGGTCCCCTATAGCCAGGTAACGCAAAAATGTGTTATGCACTGATTACAACCCAAGCACATAACAACCAAAATTTCGAGTTCGGGCTCGGTTTCTTACCATTTACTGAACCGGCATCGCTTTTGACTACAGAAGTAACGACGATTTTTCATCAATTTTCCATTAATTCCAGGATAATAAAGGTACACTGTACATAATTCCGAGTGTAACGAAGGCACGAGCGATAGAAGATGTCGGGAAATACGATTCTTCCATGGCGTCGATGGATACATCCAATTCAACCAGTCAATAAAATTATTTAATTGTGTTCATTCAGATATTTTTTTTGTATACGCTATTACTTTCAGGTATTGTTTTTTTATTGTTTGTTACTGTTTATTCAGATGTGTTCTACTGCCTAGACGATAATCCAAACAAGTTCATATCTCACTCTCCTTCTTGCAATGCAATGCAAATGCATCCGAAAATTAAGAGCGATGCTGAATACAGTAATTACAAAAAACACGCACAACGAATGCATGGTAAGCTGAGAACATGCATCGTCCGTTGAAAAATCGGTATTACAGAGAATGTTGAAAGGAACTCTCATGCAGAATTATCAGAATCATAGCGGGAACTCTAATTACTTATTAACAATGCTACCGAAGAAGTTCGCCAATTACGCTACGGTACCTTATAAAATTACTAAACATAACCATGGTAGCCGGTAGGTATGTAATTATGAATCACTGGAGAAGGAGTTAAAGTAAAGCACATCCTAAGGTAAGTTAAATACGGTGGTTAGAAATTTTACGGCTGTGAAACTTAACTTACGGCGTTGAAAAGTAATAAGCTGAAGTGTCGTAATGCCCGACTACAACTATGTACTTCATATAAGTATGTGTTAGTATATATACCAACGTATTAGTATCGAGCTGCAGCGGGCGAACGCTATGGCTATTCTGGGTACAGCGCCTCCATCAGCTAATCTAGACCAGATTTTTTCGGTTATTCGTGACACAGGCAGAATGTCTGCCTAGATGTGTGTTTTGTTGTTGCACTATGACATCTGGTGTTGAAAGAACAGAACGGTTAAAAAAAAAAAAAAAAAAAAGTATGTGTTTGTGGAAGACAGCTTTAGAGATAAGAATGTACCGTAAACCGCCCTCAATGCCTCATCATTCTAATCTTTTACCAGTTCAATCTAATCAAGTCGCCGATGCTACCATGTGCTGCTAATGATTAATCACTTGCGCATACGGAGATCAAGTTAAACTGCACTTAATGTACGGAGGGTAATTCTTCAGCCAAAGCATCGAAGTTCAGTTTTCCCGCTGTGTTATTAACGGAAGCATTTTCCAGCCTAATGCAAAACAACCTGTTTTATAGCACTGGTTAGGTTATCAGAGGCATCACCAACCTGCAGTTCTTGTGTGTATTTTGGTAGGCGTTTTCTACGAACAGATTCCTATTTCGGACTTCGGCTATCTTGACACAAGTAATGGAAACCGTATTCGATCGAATTCAAAGTGAATCGTACGGCAGCACTTGTCAATACCGTTACAAGACTGCAAACTTCGTCGGACGAGGCCGATTTGGAAATGTTTATGAAGCAATCGCGCGCGATCGTTATAGTCTTTTTAGGGGACGCTTGATGGCCGTCAAAGTCTTCCATTTGCCTAAAGATAAGAAGCCGTTAATTAGCCTCGAAAACTGGACGAAGTGGCGAAACAGGATGAAAGCCTTACTTGATCTTGACCACAAAAACCTGGTTATGTACCATAAACTCACCATTCTCAAGGCACGTGGTGCAGCGTGTGTTGAACTGCTAATGGAATATTGCCGAGGTACGTGCAGGGCCGTAATATCAACTTTTGGGAAGGGGGGGGCGGAACCCTGCGGGGGTGGCGGACTCTCGTCATTTTTGCGCGGGAGGGCCTGCGGGGGTGGCGGACTCTCGTCATTTTTGCGCGGGAGGGGCGGACATTTTTCCGACGTTTGCGGGGAGGCGGATGTAAAATTAAAAAAAATTAAATAAAAATAATGTTTTTAGAGTGTTTTAGCTATTTTTAGCGCCATTTAAAGTCGTTTTTGACTATTGCAAGCTATTTTATAGCGACAAAATGGCTTTTTAACAGGAAAAAAGCAAAAAAGTTCGAAATTCTTAAGAAAAATTTCGAAAATTTCCTCCGCCCGGGGGGCGGATTTTCCGGAGCCGTTCGTAAAATCTGCGGAGGGGGCGGACAAAATGGCCTTTTGAGGGGGGCGGACCGCCCCCCCGCCCCCCCCCTTTATTACGGCCCTGAGTACACGTGCGATTCGATGGGTATTCCTGACTGCGTTCTTCACCGCAACCGGAAAAATTCACTGGAGTGCACACAACGGCCGCCACCCTGTTTGGAACAGCGGTAATACGTTGCACTTGCAGCTCTTTACAGAACTGACGTCTGCGACCCTCGACCGGCAGCAACGCTAATCTGCAGTTTTGTAGAGACATGTCGCTTAATACTCGACATTTATAGTTCTACTTAAACACTCATGGTTTGCTTATGCTCCTGCGGGCTTGGTTAGTACCGGTGGTACATGGCGGATTCTGGAACGGAAAAAATGCAATGTTGCAAAAAAAGACGTCTGGAAAACGCATTCTGTTCTGACATGGGCCAAACGCGGCAGTGCTTGGAATCGGGCAGACGTAGACGTTTCAAGATACTTGGAAATGAAGCTGATCTTAGCCAAGTTAAAAAAAATGGTAACACTTTCGTTTTGGCACCCCTTAAGCGTGCACTTTGTGCGCGTTTGCACACAACAATAAAAACTCGCATTCTGTTCCCTGATGTCTTGTGTCCTGCTATCCATTAATGCACTGGTATGCGTGCAACCCCACTGTCCCGCTGACCTCCGTATATTCACTGTCCTCTGTATACTGGCATGTGTACATGCTCTGTCCCGCTGACCTCCGTATATTCACTGTCCTCTGTATACTGGCATGTGTACATGCTCTGTCCCGCTGACCTCCGTATATTCACTGTCCTCTGTATACTGGCATATGTACATGCTCTGTCCCGCTGACCTCCGTATATCCACTGTCCTCTGTATACTGGCATGTGTACATGCTCTGTCCCGCTGACCTCTGTTCTGCTGTGTGTATATTTAGCTCTATATACGGACAAGTGCGTATTTTATTATCCGTAAATTTGTTAAACTGTACTAAAATCTGTACTAATTGTATTGTAGTAAGTTTTTTTCCATAATAACAAGTAAGTTGTAATAAGCCCCGCTATGCCGGATGTCTTTTGCTATAAATTACCACTGCCAGATTCATGCAGTGTATGGTACAGGATAATTATGATCATTTGCGCAACAGTGAAATACTACTTATACGTACGCTTTTGTGGGTTTCCTTTTAAAAATGGACGCAACAGAACGTGACCATTTTGCGACACGTTGAACACGACCATTAGAAACTTATTGTCATTTAGAACTCAGATTTTCGCACAAGGGAACGTAACCTTTGTCTTTTGTTGTTTTGGCCTTAAATACAGCTTTCTGTGAAAGTTCTTCTACAGAGCCTTACGAATATCATAAAACTACAGTCTTCAGCTGTCTACGCCACATCGACGTAACTCGAAACGGCGCTTACAAGTCTTCAGTTAATGGGCACGGAGGTTTTTTCGACGGTCTGGTATACAGATTGGTCTACGCGAATAAAACTGCGACCTAATTTATTTGATAGCCCACGATATATTTATATGGTTTCCCGACAGCAGAACGTGAACGACATGCTGATCTATTTTTCCAAGTTACCAACACGAGTTCAACACTCGGATCAAACGCCCCAGCCAAGCTATTCAAAAACAAATTTATTGGCGCTCTTGCTCCGTTTTTCTGAAATTTCTGAAGCATTTCTGAAATTAATGCTAACGTGAGAACGAGAAATGATTCTCGTTGAAAAAAAGAGTAAAGACTTTTCAGAATATTCGCACAACACGCGGACGTAGGAAATTAGCAAAAACGAGATTCGTGGTTTGATTGGCTCAGTCTTCAATGAAAAGGTGGAGTTTGCAGTAATACGCGTGCTTTTACCCAGATGGTTTTGAATTTTATTTTATCAGTTCGCTGTTGGCTTATTTTGGAAAGCTATCTACTAGAAGGTAGAGGAGAACTGTATCATTTTTCTCATACTGAACACGAGCAGTTCTGTGGTACACAAAGCGCAACGTTGGCTTCCGAAAAGGGAGTACTAGAGATTCTATCCTAGTGTCAAACAGTCAGACTACAGTGCACTTACGCTGACAATAGGGGGCGTCGTGGACCCAGCAGTGTCATTTTTTTGACACTGCATAACTTCCGAAAGACCGTTCTTGTAAACGGATACCGTTTTTCCGTTCATATCTTCGTGGAAGAGCCATGACTCCACCAACAAGCATTCCACAACGCGGGCATACGCTGTGCCAGCGAGACTGGTTCTGTGCGTTCTCTCGCTGGCTCAATAACGCTGAGATATTGTGTCCGGGAACTGTCCTTTACCGCCCTCCCTTATACATTGGCGCTGTTGGTCCAGGTGATTGGTATTGCCACGCGTCTGGATGCCCCGTATGTGCGCTGTGGATTGCCACGGGTAAGAAATACCGTAGAACTAATTTTGGTAGGACTCCGCACACTCGTTCCTACAATACCACAAAACTCCCGTATCGTCGGCCTCAGTCCCAGATCGACACGGGAATACCTTTCTGCTGTTTAGTTTTTTTAGATTTCGGTGGAATCCCACCGGAGCCCGGACTAGATGGTGCAATTAAACGTATGTCCGCCGCAGAAAATCAACAATTCAGGTCGTACCTCGACCGTCTGGGAGCTGTTAGAAAACGCGAGGAAAACTTAAGTGCGGATGCTGTCTGTTTTCCTCTGATCACCATTGGGAACCATACCAACCATACACAAACGTGGTTCGAAGCTTACCGCTCCTACCTGGCAGTCGCTCTCCAGGCCGAGAACGGTGCTGTTGTCCAGCCACCCACCTTCACGCGCGAGGAAGGAGAGGATGTATTTTGTGAGACGGCAGGATGCCATGTATGCGCAGCGTTGTACGCACTTGGTAAATAAATGAACCAGTACCAACTGTTTGTGGAATTGTTTACTTGTAACCAACCTATTTTATGCATGCGTCTTAATTTTGCTATTCAGCGACACACTGCCTGAAACTTGGCCTGCCGATCTTTGATTTTGACCGTCACAAAACTCGCATGGTAACCGAGGAATGGATGTTGGTGGATCTGTATGATCGTGCCCAAGAGCGATCTCTTGAGCGTAAGATATCCTACAAAGGAATGCACATTACCTAAAAGCTTTTTTCTTTTAGGTTTTGAGCTCAATGAGCTCGTTTGGCCTGGAGGAGGAGTTTGGCCTGACGAAGACAATAACGTACTCAATATGGTTCCACCGTTGCCCGACGAGGAGCAGAACGCTCAGTACGCGCTGGCTGATCTTAACGATGCGGAGCTAGTCGATATTGCGAACGAATTGTTGGCCGGAAACCAAGGTTCGTACTTTTGGACATTTTGAACAATGTCGGCGGATTTGGCTTTTCTTGGCATAATGTTTTAGGGGAAGATAACGGTTTGATTGACGCACTCGTGCCCAACTTTTTCTTGATGGACGCGGAAGAAGGGTTCAACGATGGAGATGCCTGGCCAGAAAATCTTGAATTCAGCACATCTGAAAGCAAAGAGGAAGGACCGGCCGATATTGAATGGAGCGAATCAGACGATAATTTTTATGTGGAAGAAGACTCCGGATATGGATCTTTGTAGTACCGATGTCCCTCTGGAACGAAACTGCCGCTATTTCTCTAAACGGTTCCTATTCTGGGTCTGGTTTAGTTCTAACTAAACTAAAGCACTTTTTTCCTCTTTGGTTGGAAACAGTAACCAGTTACCATGGTTCGGTTTTCTGGGAGAAATGGAAGAAACCGCCGGAGCCAGTGTTCAAAAATACATAAAACTTTTTATCACACAACCAAGCTTTGCTGTATTCACTCTTAATCGATTTTAATATCAGCACTACTCAGCTCCACTTTTTGCGGAGAGTACGGTGACGTAGACACAAAACCGCCTGTGTTGGGTCGCTACCCAACACGCCTCGCAACATCAGCGACAACTGTCCCGCTTTCGAAAATTCACGCTCTGCCTGGGCGGAAAGAGCTTACACGACAAGAACGCCACGTGACAATTTACTCACAACGTTATGTTTTGAAGCACTGACTTTCCAAGACTACAAAATTTGACAGTTCTGCGTTAGAAGGAAGTATAACTAAATTACCGCATTTTTACACGTGCAAATACAGCCACAATATCCGAATCTCTCATATCATTTAATACTTGACACCGATTACTGTTTGGGTCTGTTCACATGAGTATGCATAAGTTTGGAGGTTTAGAAAAAAATTGCTCGCACTCAAATTTTTTTCCTTCTTGTTCCATTTGCGTGTCAGCTTTGATAATAGTGACTCAAAAAACGTTTTAAGATTTTCCCTTTCTCCTACCTTTCTCCGTAGATCAGTTAATTCGAAATGCTTCCGGAATTTCCGCATCAGTTTAGAAATTGTTTCCATTAAATTAGCTCCCGTTCGACTAGCTGGCAAGACCACAAAATCCAAAAGCATGTATTTTGGGAACCTTGATCAGTTTTCACCTTGAGTCTTCGATTTGAAGTCCAAGTATCCAAGGCAAGAGACCCGCGACCTGGAGCATCGTGGAGAATCTGGATGGCGTTCTCCGTACACACTTATAGTCGTTAAAAATACGGCTTTTTACTGAGGTGCGATGAGAAAACTATCACTTTGCATTTTCAGCTGCACTTAATTGTCGAGATTACGGCTCTTCCACAGTTGCAAAGACTGTCGAGCAAGCAACAATCCTGTAACAGTTGCGCGTCAATATTTTTGCGATCATTTTCACTCAGTTTCCCAGTCGTTTTCTGGTTTCAACGAAATACTGCTGATACGGGAATCGGATTACGAATTTTCCCAAAGCTAAATTCGACTTCGTCTGCCAAGATACCTATCTTGGCAGACAAAGTCGAACTTATTTTGTTTAGCGGCATGTTTCCAAATTGAACACGAATCTCTAGTGACGGAGAACGGTATTTGCAAACAATAAAAAGAAACGATAATGGCTGTGCGTTCAATAAATTGGAATGTAAATACTGAAACTAACAGCGACCTGCTGCTCTGGTGAAATATTACACAGAAAAGCAGTCGAAGACGCGGATGACTGTAACTTTGTTCTTAACGCCAATTATATTGCGGGTATTCCAGTACTGTCGGAGTGAAGTGAGAACAACATGCGATGACTACCACAAGCTCGGTATTGGAATTGGAAAACATTGCTAGTTGTTTTACAGAACTCGATCAGTCTAGATGAGTATTGCAGTCTAGCTCACAGCCTCATGGACTACAGCCTTACAGTTGTACAAAGTGTATCCTGCAGTATGATTGCGGCGTGCAATTTATACATACAACTCTGATAACTCGGTTCTCGGTTCACTCGGGTTCTTTACTGTTTGGTTCAGTAAGGGTACCGGGTGTTGGTACCTGAAAAAAATGCTTTACCCCATATTCCACCCCCAATGTCGCCTCAGTCGCGTTTGTTAGCCGATTCGGTTGTTTCCACTCGCGGTGTGGCTCGCGGTCGGTTGGCGGCTCGGCTTCGGGCCGGTTTAGAGCGGACTCATACTGACCCCCTATCTTCTAATGTGTGCACGCGTAGGGTTCTAACGTCTATATATGTTAACGCTAATATCCCTAAGGAAGCTGCACATTTCGAGATCTGAGCCCTTGTAAAACCGAAATATTTCATGTACTCTATGATTGTATTATTACAAAACCCTCGCCGCAAAGCCTCGTTTACGGCTACGATTGCAAGCTATAAACAACAAAGCAAGTCCGGAATACCGTCACGCCGGCCCTGTCGGAATATATTCGAAATGCAACCTTTCACAACGATTTCAGTGAAATAGAAGAGTAAAGGCTGTGTTGGTCGTGTGTAATTCATATCCGATCATTTCAAACCAACCGAAATATCTGCATTGTTAACGAGCGCTGACATTTTTCCAGGATGTAAACTTGAGAGCACAGTGGAAGGCCGCTACGATCATTTCCGGTTTTGCTGTGTACTGTGATAAGGCCTATAATACTGGAGTGACTGTTTTGGAGAAAACAAGATCTAGACTAAATTAAACTGAAAAATTGTGACGCATCTTATCAAAGAAATAATACTAATTTGCAGACTTACCGGCCAGATGCTAAGCTGAAGCAGATAATACTCTCGTACGATCCTCCTGAAATTTGGTTCTAAAGTTTTTAGAGACCGAGTTCTAAAATTTCTGTATCTGCGAATCAGGGTGAACTAAATATTTCAGAAAAACGTAACTTCGAAAGTCCTTCTAAAATGCGTTCTAAAAAATAATACTACTTTCTGAAATCCGTACTGGATTTGGCATTGGAACTGCTTGTTGGAATTTGTCTTGCTGGAATCGGCACCTGGGATCTCCGGTCGTGCGCGCTTTTCAGTTTACTTTTAGTTTACAGTTTACTTGTTTGCACAGCAGACCAAACTTAATCGTTTTGGCGAGTTTTTACGATCGTTTATTTGATCGAATATTTGATCTTTTTGTTGCTGAATGTTCTGCAATAAAATGACAGAACCTCCGTCCCGTAAGGCTCTTCTGAAGAAGATTGATGGCTTGATCAAAACAGAATTATATTCTGTCGAGTTTTTTGATGATTCTTCGGAAAACGGTTCCTCCAGTGACTCTGACGAGGACTTACAAGATCTGCTTGATTTGCGGACCATTATTCGCCGAAAACGTTTCCTGAACCCGCGGCCTGACATTCCAAAAAGCAAGTCGTATGCAAACTTGATTCTTTATCAGCTTGACGACAAGCGGTTTCGCCAGGATGTCCGAATGTCGCGTGATTCTTTTGGAAGAATTTTAGATCTTATTCAGTACGATGGTGTTTTTCTCAATAATTCCCGTTGTCCACAAAAACCGGTTGAGTTGCAGTTAATGGTTGCCTTGTTCCGTCTGGGCCACTACGGAAATGCTGCCTCAGTTCCTCGTACAGCCAGAATGTTTGTGATTTCGGAAGGCTCTGCCGATTTGTACACTAACCGCGTGATATCTGCACTTCTAAAACTGCTACCTAACGCAATTCCGTGGCCAGACTCGTTGGAAAGGGCTAAAATAAAAAACCGTATTTTCAAAAATCACGGATTT